>JAJJWW010011260.1:0-43531 GCA_023531295.1 Papaver armeniacum | reverse complement strand
AAATAATCCACGAGACAGTGGAATGATCCTAAGCCATGACGTGTCGAAGAAAGTATGCATCTAGAGGCACGGATCACACTCTAGGCGCAAGAAAAGAGGAGCGAGAGACAGCTCGAGAAATCGACGAAAAGGGGGAAAAGTTGTGATGCGATGGGCATCGGGTGCTGGAGCAATAAATGCGCTGACAGAGTTGGTAAGAAGATAAGAAGAGCTCGGTCAAGGAAGACTCGGCCAAGGATCCAAAGGGCGACATCGATCATCCCCACCAAGTGGGCGACATCGGATGATTTGAGATAGCGAAAGAGGCATCACTCGGCTTTGACGTCCCGACCCGAACAAATAAGAACATCGGCTGAGACATTGACTGATCACCCGAGAGGAACATCGAGGAAGCTACGCCAGGCCTAACATCATAGTACCGATGTATCATCACTTGTAACTATAAATAGGGACCATGTAGAGAGGAAGAACTTAAGTGAAAAGTGAGGAAAGAGAGCATACTCATAGCATTGAGGGAGAGAGACATCCACCTTGTAACCTTGAATCGAGCAATAACATCATCCTTTAAACCCCGTGGACGTAGGTAATCATGCCGAACCACGTACATCTCGTGTTCTACTACTTCTCTTGTTTGTTTTGCTTCCTTGTGTATATGTTTAGATTACCTTTTGGATGTAGAGGTAGTATTTTCTACACCTACATTCTGGCGCCGACTAAGGGGACCGTATAACATCTCCGGATACCTTGAAATCGGACACCAAAAGGGGAAAATCCGAGCTCCCATGCCACCTTGTGTGCTGGTTGATGCTAAGGAGAAACCCTTCCGGTGCATTATCTTCGTTTTTCTTAGCAACATCTTGTCGAGATTGATAAAAGTTAGCTTTGTGTTCTTGTTTGTTATCTTTGCTTCGTAGTATCTTGTCGAGATTGATAAAAGTTAGCTTTGTGTTCTTGTTTGTTATCTTTGTCTTCTTAGCAACATCTTGTCGAGTTGATATAAGTTCGTTTTGTGTTTTAACTGGTAGTTTCCATTTTCCAAGCAAAAACAAGTTTTCGCTTAAGCAAAGTCGTCGAGACCGCTCCGTCACGATAGACCGTTAAGCTTAAGACGCCTCGAAGAGTTATCGGATGACCCATAAGCTCCCTAAATAGCATCTTTCGATGTTGGTAGAAGCTAGAAGGGGATCCCATCTCGCCGACCCCCCGATCTGTGGCTTCAAACCCCGTTGCAAGAGAGATTCAACAGCTCTATCGACATCCCAGTATGATAGTTGATGCTAAACGAAAGACTCTAACAAGCGCAACAACGTAGGTTACTAGGACTATCTTCTAGGGAGAGATATTGTCGCATCCATCTCCATTTCACACCGTCTTCATTTTAGCAAGGTAAATAAAGCACGATAATGGTGGAAGCGGGGCTAGCTCGTAATCGTTGAGTCTAGTTCTTGGAAACCATGGCCGGCGGGATTATGGTGAACGGCCCGAATCTCACCGCAATCCTACGCTAAAAGCCTCACAAAGATCAGTGAAAAATCGAGAATCTTGCGGCCATCAAGCATTTACCGTTCGTTAAGGGTCAATCGTTGCCGCCTATCACCACCATGAAAGAATCTTCGATTCAACATACGAATGATTAATGATTTACAGCCACTTCCAGAATGTTGGGACAAATAATGATTAATGCATAGGAAGAGTACCGAAGCGATGTGTCAAGACGACTTTTCAAAATTTGTCCTTTTGCGGCAAAAACGATTTGACTCTTGGAGACCGACACGCTAGCGTAGAGAATCGTACTATAAAAAATCTTTTTCACTCTGCCTTTGAACTACCGTACTCCATCCTTAACCTTTTCAGCGATTCCGAAGTAAGTCTTTGTCTACTTTTCTTGACGTAGGAAAGAGCGGATGGTGGCCAGGAACGAGGACGATAGCAAAAGCGTGGCAAGTACTCCCGGGGCTAGCGGATCTGAGGAACCGAGTCACGGCGGGATCTAGCGGGCAAGAAGGACTTACGGATTCCCAACACGGAGATCGTCGACCTAACGACCGGGGCGAGACTCAGGCGTTGACCAAAGGCATGACTACGGTCGACGAGAAGTCGATCTCGGCCGAGATGACGACTTCCCCACCCGGGAGGTTGAGGATTAACCCGAGTCGGATGGGGCCGAGGAACGAGGCGGCATGGAAGACGGGAGAACTGCATCGGATGCGAGGGAGGAGGAGGAAGTCCAAACGATACACGAGGAACGAAGGAGAGAAAGACAACCTACAAAACACCAAAGAGATTTAGAACGAGAGGCCGAAAGACTTAGGCAAGTACACTTGGCAGGAGGGAACCCTAATCGAGACGTCCCCCCAGTAACGGCCAACCGCCCCACAGCTTCGGTTGTTCCCCCAGTAGTGACGATCACACACCCAAGCCCCGATCGTCCCTCATATCGCTCTCACTACGAGACCCCAAACCGCACCCCCTAACACAACGGATACAAATGAACGGTCACTCTAGTCACGGAGCACCGACCCGATGTTACTCGCCATCTGGCAAGCCAAAGAAGACAGGGAGGATCTAATGAGAGAATTGCCCAGAGGAGAAACTTGGCGCTAGAATACGAGAATCACCAACTCACGCAATGGGAGAACGGGGTCGAGGGATCATCAAGCCGAGGCGCCTCTAGCAACCACACTCCACCGAGACGACCCACCCCCCTTCACCGAGCCGAGATTTGTACCCGACCCTAATCGGCCGAGAGAAGGGTATGGGCCATCCGAGGATTCTTCGGCCGATGAGGAAGTAACCAACGAAAGTACGGACGCGTCCACCAAACAAAAGATCGAACGACTCGAGCGGATGGTTAAGAAACTGACTGGAGACAGCGAGGATGATAAGTTAGCAGAAGTAATCAATGAAGCCCAGAAGACACCGTTTACCAGGGAATTGGACCGAACACCATTTCCACCAAAGTGCACGTTGCCAATCTTCCTATCTAGGGTTCGATGGCACGAGCGGCGCGGGAGAACACATCAAGATGTACGGCATGTCCTTACTACGGTGGAAGGATCACGATGTGGTCATGTGCAAATTCTTCCCTGCTAGTCTAGAAGGAGAAGCGAAGAGTTGGTTCTACACCCGCCCCGATAAATCCGTTGGGAGCTATGCGGTTTTGGTGGAAACCTTTCGAGACACACATGCATGCAACAGTATAGCTCGGCCCCAGTCGACAAGTTATTTACCACGGCGCGAAGACTCGTGGAGTCAGCTGCCGGTCCTTAACAGACTGATGGAGGAAGTTATGCACGGATATAGGGAAAGCACCGGTCGACCAACGGATATTCGGCTTCAAGAACTCGCTAAGAAAGTCGGATCCCATCCCGGGTGGCAATGTACACGAGAAGCCCAAGACACTAGGGAGATCAGGAAGATGCAGGAGCACTATATCGCCTTGGAGGAGATCCGGGAAGGAGCGCAAGATAGGGGAATACAAGAGGCGAGCACCGCGAAGAGGCTACCCGAGAGAAGCCACGAAACGATCCGAGAAAAAGGCCCGTGCCCAGCCCGGGCGAAAACAAGAAAGTTTGGGTCGAGAGGAAAGAAACCTTTACGAGCCAGATCGTACACTCCGCTCAATGCACCCTTGGAAGAAGTGTTCAAGGAGGTTGAAAGAGGAATGACATCCCGTTATCCCAAGACTCAGGGAATCCAATTCAACGGGACAAGGAACCACACGGAGTTCGCTGCCATTATCATCGATTCAGCGGCCATTCAACCAATGATTGTAGAGAAGTGAAGGACATCGTCCAACACGATCAGCGATGGTATCTACGGCATTTCGTCAAAACACCGTCGACACCGGCCCAGCCCGAGGTCCCAGTACATCAAATAAGAATCAATCGTGGCGCTCAGTTCACTTGTAATACCATATCACACTCGGCAACACAAGGATACGATTTAGGGACCGGTATCACCTCAAGGATACACAAGAGGGACAGATCGGGCGGAGAAATCTTTAGCGTGGCCAAGACCCTCCCTATGGAGCCATGGATGATGCAGCCGATTACCTTTTCGGCGAAAGATGTTCCATTAAACGGACAAGCACATGGGGATCCTTTAGTAATAACCACGATGATTGAGAATGGGCGTCCACGAGGATACAATGGATGTGGTAGTTGGTCGAAGTTACTGTTCTATGACACTTTCAAGAGGATGGAATTGTCTGATGACGTCCTGGTCCATCGACTTATCGAATTTACGGCTTCAGCGGTGCAGTGGGCAGTGCCAAAGGAGAAGTCACTCTCGAGTCTCGGACGGGGAAGGTTCCTTGACACATTGACCACCTTTTGCGTAGTCGATGTCGCATCACCGTATGAAGCGATCACAGGGACGACCTTGGATCACGAGATCAAGGGAGTCGCCTCGGCCTACCATCGAAACTGCGCTTCCCTTCCTATCGCGGGTAGTAGAGGTGCTAGGCGACCCCAGCCAGACGGCAAGGCAGTGTGTGCGGAATGGGCCTCCAACAGAACGAGGAGAGACGGTCGAGGAAACGCCAAGAAAAGAAAGAAGTCTAAGGAAATGGAAGCGGGAGAGGAATTGGAAAAGGTAATGTCACAAGCCATCGCCACCTACGAAGGCAGGCGAGACAGAGAGTCTTATAGCAATCACGAGAGCTTTAAACCGTCGGCGAGGCCAAAGCAAAACTTCTCGGCCCTAGAACCAACCCGCAAGTCAATCGGAGCAGGAGGAGCCGAGATTGGTGAGAATAGGGTCACGCTTAACGAACAGAGCAGTCCCAAAGACTGATAACCCTCCTGAAGGAGCACATGGATGTATTAAGCTGGGCAAATGCCACATGGAAGGAATCGGCCGACAAAAGATTCAAGAGAAAAGAATCGCTTTCGAGCTACAACCGAGGCGGTGGAGAAGCGAGTTAAGAAACTGTACGCGGCAGGAATCATCCGAAGGCCCAATATCCGCAATGGATATCTAATATGGTGATAGTCCCCAAAAGGAATGGGGGCGTCCCGAGTTTGCGTCGACTACAGCGATCCGAATAAGGCATGCCCAAAGGACGACTTCCCTCTCCCGGCATCGACCAAATGGTGGAATCCATTGTCGGGTATAAGGCGATAACACTCATGGGCGGGTACTCGGGATATAACAAATCCCCCTAGCCCCCGAAGATCGAGGAGCATACATCTTTTTCACGCCAAGAGGACTGTGTTGTTACACCAAAATGCCATTCAGGGGGAGAAATGCGGGCGCTACATATCGAGGCTATTGGAGGACATGTTTGAGGATAAAATACACGACACCATCGAAGTATCGTTAGACGACATGCTAGTCAAGAGTAAAGTAGCGATACCCACACCGACGACCTTGGGACATCTTCCAGACCATGAGGAAGTACAAGATGAGGGCGAATCCGTCCAAGTGCACCTTAGGTCACCCCGAGCAAGTTTCTAGGATACATAATCACCGATAAAGGGATCGAAGCAGATCCGAGATAAAAATCAAAGCGATAATATAAATGCCTTCACCGTAATTAGATTAAGGACGTGCAAGGCTGAACTAAACTTGGCGGCTTTAGGACGATTCATCTCTCGATCGTCGGACAAGTGCGAGATTTCTTCGGGACGTTAAGGAAGGAGAGAAGTTTAAATGGACCAGGAGTGTGAGGAAGCATTCCCGAGAAAATCAAGCAACATATAGCAAGTTTGCCGGTGTTACAAAGACCCGAGCCAGAAGACGTACTAACACTATATCTCAGGGCAACCAGTCACGCCATCAATGACTGTGTTGGTCAAGAACGAGGGAGCGAGAGAAAAGCCGGTATATTTCATAAGCAAGACCATGAACCGGCGGAAAGAACTACGAGAATCGAGCAACTCATCCTAGCGCTAGTGTTTGCAACACTGAAGCTCGAGACATATTCCAAACTCATAAGATTCAGAGTACTTACTAAGTCCTCCGTAGAGTCGATGCCAACCAATGCGGCAGTGTGTTTCGGATCTCCAAATGGGCGCACTAAATAAGCGATTCGATATCTTTTATGAAATGAGGACCAGCGGTGAAAAGTAGCGGCAACGATTTTTAGCGGACTTCCCCCTCGATGACGAGGATTTAAGTAGAGGACATCCCCGGAATGGAGGAAGATCGAGAAGACTCACCCGATTTACTCGAGACTGACCCCACCCGACACGATGGGAGGTTTTGCGTCGACGGGTCATCCAATAAAGACGGGTTCGGGTTTAGGACTGGTCTTCCGCGACACCGAAGGCAAGAAAATGGTCCATTCCTTTAGGCTTGAGTTTAAAGCAACCAACAATGTCACAGAATACGAAGCGGTAATACATGCCCTACGCTTGATCGTAGAGATGGGCATCCAAGAGGTACAGTCGACAAGCGACTCCCCGATAGTTGTCACGGCAAATCAATCCTGCAATATGCCATACATGACCCCTTGTTGCGAGGAAATCGGGAGCTCGCCCAATCCCAAGATCGGGCAAATACCAAGCATCAAATTCCGACACATCTCACAGGAAAAGACAATCGGCATTCGGATGCCCTGGCATATATTGCTTCCATGTTGACCACTCAAGTATTGAGGGGTATTAGAATCATGAGGATCCTAATGCCTTCGGTACCCGAGAACGTGGATATCGGCGCACAAGTCGCGGCAACCACTACCGTCGAGACCGGGCCGATGATTGGAGAAAGCCGATTCATGAATACCTCGAAACGGAAGGTTGCCCAAGGGGAGGCCTGAGATCAACAAGATCAAGAGCAAAGCCGCGCGTGCGGACTTAGGGATGGCACCCTATCTGAAAATCATACTGGACCATTGCTAAAGTGCCTAAGTAAGGATGAGGGCAGATGATCCTTAACGAATTATACTATGGGGCTGCGGGAAACCACAGCTCGGGCCTGCACTAGCAGCACGAGCTAAAACCATGGGATACTTCGGCCGTACATGAATGAGGATCGCGAAGCATATGGCCACCGTTTGCATTTAGTGCAGGAGAATTTGGGAAGAAGATACATGCGCTACTGTAACATTAAACTCCGTCATCAGTCCCTGGCCCTTTGCTAAATGGGAATCGACATCGTAGGACCACTACACATCGGATCGTGGGCAAAGGAAGTATTTAATTGTAGCCACCGAATTATTTTACCAAGTGGGTTGAGGCCGCCCCACTAAGGCACATACGGGATAAGGATGTTTTTCGGTTCATTTGGGAACACATCATATGCCGCCGGGGGTTCCGGCAGCTATGCGTCTCTGACAACGGAAACAGTTGCAAGGCAAAACATCAAACTGCTATTCAACACTTACAACATCCGAAAAGCAAGTCCACGCCCCTATACCCCCCAAAGCAATGGACAAAACGAGATCACAAACAAGACCATCGCGATAATATGAAGAAGAAACTTGACTGAATATGGGGGAATGGTGTGAAGCTCTAAACGTTTTGTGGGCATATAGGACAAACTCATGAGGGAGAACCTGGATTGTCACCCTTCATGCTAACATACGGGACCAGAAGCCATCCTGCCAACGGAGGCAATGATACCTACCACGAGGACCTAAGCGTGGAGGCGAAACATCTTCGGCGGACCTTATCTTGGCTAAACTTGATGATCTAGAAGAAACCAGAGATGGCCCTGCAAAAGATGGAAAATTACCGGCGAAGGATCCAACGAGAATACAACAAACGAATTAGACCAAGAGAATTCCAGCCAGGGCAGCTAATCTTAAAGCACCTACCCAGTATGAGCGTGACAAGAAGGCGGTAAACTTGCACCGCGGTGGGGAGGACCCTACACAATAGTTGAGAAGGTTGGAGAAGGGGCATACATACTGAAGCCGGACGGAACACCCAGCCACGGCCGTGGGCACGACACGACCAAAGCTCTACCATCCCGTGAAATCGGAGTAAGATATCTTGTCATCTATTTCCGTGAAAAGCCGCGTGGGGTTGGAAATATGACAAGTGCGTACGAATGGTCGTTTCGAACCCGGGGCGATGGCATTGTGCAAGTCCGGGGCGACTTACACTGCACGGGTATTCGAACTCGGGGCGATGGCATTGTGCAAGTGCCGAGGGTAGTTCGGGAGGCCACGGCGGTTGGAAACCGTGGCGATTGTCGAGGCATGAGTACTCGACGGTCGAGCGATCAACATTGCTCTCCTCGCAAGTGGCCGAATCACTTGCCCAAGAAGATGTCGATAACTTCTTGGGATGTCGATCCCATAGAAACTAGGGCAAGACCAACTACCCTTCCACTAGATCTCGAAAGACGGTGATGAGATGCCTCGGTCGACATGGCATCGGGCCGGGCCGACCTCCTTGTTGAGTGTGTTCGACAGAAACGGCATTTGTGACTAACCTGTTTATTCATGCAGGCATAAAAAAGGACAATAACGAGGCTACGACAGAAAAGCCACATACGGGCAACCCAACATAAATAAGGATAATGACATCAGTAGTATAACAGCATCAGTAGCAAGAAGAGCAAATAAACCGGCGACGCAAAGACCCGCGTAACAAGTTATGCAAGAAGTTAACAAAGTGTTCAAACGAATTACAACCCGAGGAAAGGGCAAGGCAAACGACGTACGCTACAAAAACATGATCACTCTTTGGAGGAAGTAGAACCCGGACAGCCTTCTTGGCAGCATCGACTCGCTTCTTATCAAGCACTGCCTTCACACCGCTTTGACCTTCGAGACGAGGCTCCTCACCGAACCGCTTTCTCGGCAGCAAGATCCCGCGCTAGTCTGCTCAGACGCCGCTTGGCGGTGGCCACTCGATCGAGCAGATGAGCCTCCTTCCCCTTCAAACGAATGTTCTCCTCCTCCAACGAGGCTACTTTCTTACGCTCACTGCCAAGACAACAAGAACGGTCGATCATACAACAACAGCAACAAGATAACAACATGGAAAGCACGACACAAGGCACACCACCTTCCAACAAAGGGGCAATTATTCTAATCGACTCCTCGGACTCAGTCAGGCTACACTCGAGGGCAGACACCTTCGAAGAAAGTTCTAGGTATCGCTGTTCATTAAACTCATTAGTGGGGCAATACTTCTTGTGATCACTCCATTCCTCCCTCTCACGAGAGTGGGCAGCTGGAAACCCGACAATTGAGCACGCACCCAATCCAACTCATCAGAAAACCTTTACGAACTCCTTAAGCTTCTCAAAAGCCTCTGGCTACGCTTCCGGTAGCGTCCCTCTCCCCAAGATCCGGAGGCGATCTCATGCAGATCCCAACTGGAGTCTTAGCCGACCACATTGATCTTCTAAGTTGTCGGCTAATAATGTTTTCTCGGCCGCTATACCTTGGAAGTGAGCTAAGTCCGCCCTCAAATTATCTATTTCCTCAGAACATACTCAAACGTCTCGTACCGATAAAGTTTGGATTGGAGATCTTCAATATCGGTTTCTAGACGATCAATCTTAGCATCCTTATTGACTATTCTCTGTTGTAAGTTCGAGACATGATCTCGTTCTATGTTCGCTCCTCTTCAGCACGACACCTTGTGGCGTCGTCTCCGCAATAGAAGATTCGGCTAGCGAAAGTACTAAACTTAGGATATTGGCACTACAAGATCAATCACAACTAGATGCGAATAAAACGAATACCTTGGGTTTTGGCCAACTCCTTCTCCAGCCCTCGAGACCGTTCGCGCCTCCCCTCGCAACAGAGACGAAAGATCCTCCTCTCTCGTGGGCCTCCGGCTTGGATGGCAGCATTCAATAGCGAGCGGTTGACATCCTAAAAAACAATACCAACATAGTCAGCCCTAAACAAAAACAAAAACGAAACACCCGAACAGTTCAACTCACCACGAGATCGAAGGTACTTTTCCCGGTGCCTATCATACAACGAGACGGCATCGACCTTCTCTTCATCGGACAAAGAGGCGAAATCGGGAGAGATGAGTGCCCCAAGCGAGTTGCACATAGGGCCCGAGATAGTGAAGGAGGTAATGCTCATCGGGAATTAGGAACCACGGTAGGGAAAGTCTTCAGCGGTTGACCCCGACAGCAACGTTCTCCACATCACGGTCAATCAAACCGCCCCCACCACCACCCGATTTCTCCGTCTGACCCGACTCCCCCTCATTACCAAGGACATCGTCCTCATCATCAAAGATCTTCTTCATCATCACCATCGAGATACAACATACACGGTGCCATCGGCAGAACAATCCCTTCACCAAGTCCTTCCAGGGCACATCCTTCTCCTAAGGGCACATCCTCCTTAGGTTCTTTACCTTCCCTTAGGCTTCCCACCTACAAAGGCGGATTTAATCGATCGGACGCGCCACGAGGCGACCTCCCCGAAATGTGACAAAGGTAGTCGATCATCGGGATCCTCACCGTCCTTCGCCGAAGCACCGGCGCCTTGTCAACCTTCAACTTCGGCAATGTATCGGTAGACGTCGAGATCCATGCAAGGCAACAAATAGGGGCACGACATGTACGTTAAATAAAAAACAATAAGTATATTTGTTACCTTCCTCGTCCTCCTCGGCTCCGGCAATCCTATCCCTCTTCCGATGAACGAAAACCTCGGAAGGAGTACACGGGGACTTAGTCCGAAAAACACCACCAAAACAAAACACTACCCCCGTAAGTCGCCCGAGCCGATCAACAAACTAGAGAGAGAGAAATGCACCGACCCGATCAACGTTGACTACCCGAGAAAGGATAAAAATTCGGCGGAGGAGGGAGCTTGCCACTCAAAAGAGGGCGGAAATAGCCGGCGGAACCCGGTCCCAAGCCGTATCATTGGTATGACGGCGTGCTTGTTGGAACTCTTTCCCTGGGTCTTCATCCAAAAGAAGTCTCCCGACTCCCTCGGAAGAGTTTTATGACGGTGAGGGCTGGCAAGAACCCGGCGAGATCACCATTAGTAGTGGTCCCGCTCCGATAATTATCAGCGAAGCTGGCAGGAGTATAGTCACTCGCCTGAGAAGGATCGTAGGTAGACCAAGTAGTAGGAGCGCACTCGCCTCGACTACGCTTCTCCACTCGACGGGATACGGAAAGTGTTACCATTCCATTGGGCCAAGGCATGGCACGGACGGATCTTAGAGAGGGCCTCGCATCTGAAATCCAGGCGACTAGGATCGTATAGAGGGAAACGAGCCCGAGCTCTAGCGACCCCCTGGTGACAACGGTCGCCTCGGCCCGAATGGGGAAATCTCAAAACATCCTCCTTCTTGTAACACCCCTGCGTTCGACAAGAGCTCGACGTCATACCCGTGAAGACCGAACTCATCTTTCAGATGTTGAACATATTGCTCGTCCGTTAAGTCCTTAGTAGTCCTCTTGTCAGCCCTACAAGAAAACGAAGATGGGTTATCGGAAAGATAGAATCTAGAGCTCGATAATCATACTTGGAAGGACTCTCTCTGACGAACGAGGGGAATCAAGCGATACGCCGTCGTTTGGAAAACACATAGCTCACACACCTTCTTTACGGAGGAGTTGAAGACGCCATAAAAACTAATGAGGAAAATGGCGGGAGAAGCGAAACACGGCCGGAACCGGAGATTGCGGCAACGGAGACGGAGAAGACGACGGATAATGGAGAAGAAAGGGAAGAGATCTGCCGAGGAAATAGCCAACAGCAACGAAAAGAAGATGGAGAAAGAACGAAGTTGCAGAGAGGATGGAGAAGGAACGAAGTTGCAGAGAGGATGGAGAAGGAACGAAGTTGCAGAGAGGATAGAGAAAGAATGAAGTTGCGAGAGAAGGAAATAAGAGGGAAACAAGGTTTAGGCATCGGACTTATAAACCCCTACCTGTGGTGACCGGCAGAGAAGGTGAACCGATTGCGATGGCCCCAAGCGAGTGAGGAACAAGCATGCGTGAAAACCGGCATGACCGAGGACGTGGGAAGACGAGGCGGTTATTCTTCCCACGTGTTGACCACACGAGTGAAAGAAGGGCATAAATGTAGGTGTAAATAATCCACGAGGACAGGTGGAATGATCCTAAGCCATGACGTCTTCGAAGAAAGTATGCATCTGAGTCTAGGATCACCTCTAGGCGCAAGAAAAGAGGAGCAGAGACAGCTCGAGAAATCGGCGAAAAGGGGAAAAGTTGTGATGCGATGGGCATCGGGTCTTGGAGCAATAAATGAGGTGACCAGAGTTGGTAAGAAGATAAGAAGAGCTCGGTCAAGGAAGACTCGGCCAAGATCAAAGGGCGACATCGATCATCCCCACCAAGTGGGGACATCGGATGACGAGATAGCGAAGAAGGCATCACTCGGCTTGACGTCCCGACCCAAGACAAATAAGAACATCGGTGAGACATTGGTGATCACCCGAGAGGAACATCGGAAGCTACGCCTGAGCCTAACATCATAGTACCGATGTATCATCACTTGTAACTATAAATAGGGACCATGTAGAGAGGAAGAACTTAAGTGAAAAGTGAGGAAAGAGAGCATACTCATAGCATTGAGGGAGAGAGACATCCATCTTGTAACCTTGAATCGAGCAATAACATCATCCTTTAAACCCCGTGGACGTAGGTAATCATGCCGAACCACGTACATCTCGTGTTCTACTACTTCTCTTGTTTGTTTTGCTTCCTTGTGTATATGTTTAGTTACCTTTGGATGTAGAGGTAGGATTTTCTACACCTACAACGATTATGTTGCTAGATGTCGAATTCTTATTATGCATCTATAGCTTATGGAACCCCAACATAACATGGGAGATCAATTGACTTATAAGAGAATATACAATGCATGAGAACATTGGTGATATATCCACATAGTGAATAATGAAGTGATGAAATAAAAAAACTTTGGTTTATATTTTTATCGTTGTACATGGATACCATGGCGATGAATTCCTTCTTCTTCTCATCCTCTTCCTTTTTAACGATTTCTTTGTTTTCTTTGTTTTTGTTTTTTTTCTTCTTCTATTTTTTTTTTAATAGTTTTAGCCCTCCTACTTCACTTTTATTGTTGTGTGGTCTATAAGATCGAAAAATAACGACCTTGTAAATGCATGTGGCGATGAATTTTATTTTCTCTTCTGTGATTTTATTTGGTTTTTTTTTTTTTTTATAGTTTTATTCAGTTTTGTCCCCTATAACAATGGATGAAAAAGTAAGTATTGCATTTTTTTACGATTTAGATTTATCAAAAGTACATTTTTTCGGATAATCTTTGGGTTATACCGAGTTATATATATATATTTGCGATGTAAGATACACGATAAACTGAAAGTCGAGATATGAGAGAAATATAATCCCAATATTTGATGGCGAAAGTTAGATTGGTAGAAAAGTATTTTCCATGGGAAGGTTCACACTTACAACTAAAAGGAAATTTATTTCAGTTTGTGGTTCAATAAATTTACCGAGAGATGGTGATAATTTGAGCTCTCCAATACATATGTTTAAGTTCATTGATCTTAGAACTATATCTTCAAAACGGACATTACAATGTATTGTTTGGGCATGCTATTTGGAAGTTGATAGTTGAATCTGCTGTCATTCATGCAGAGAAATCTTTCCAATTAGTTTTACTTAATTTTCTTCATAACTAACATTTTCTTTGGTGTGTGTGGTGATTGCTAGATTTTTGCTTAATTTGATTATGAAATAGTCCATATTTTAGCCATATAGTCTGCATGACATTGCTAATTGTGCATTTCACAGTTTTTATCTTTTGAAGCGACATTTTCCCTCATATTTTTCTTTAGTATTGAACATATTTAGCATAATCAAAGTAGTCATTGGGTTGAACATAATGATCAGTTGAGTTTGTTTGCTAAATTTTGAATGTAGGGGGAATATGTACCCATCAAACCCTTGATCGAGGCTTGCACGTTTTGTTCATTCCTTATCTGAAACCACACTGTTAGACGTAAGAAGTTTGAATTGATAGCCATAAATGTCCGTTGTCTGGGATTTAAATCTGCCAAAAAAAGTGGCATAAATCATCACTCAAATTATTCCCCGGATAATGCGGCCATGTATGATGACTTGCGTATATGCTTATCATGCACAATCGAGTTCTTTTAAGTCCAATCTAGTTTACGTTAATGGAAATTAGCATTCGCAGTTTCCTTTTCGTCTATTTAATTTGTCTGGGTTCATATTTTTGTTCTTCTTAAATTTAAAGGAAATGATTGAAATTTTAAGAAAATGATTTCTAAACGCATGTTGTAACATGCAAAGGATTATTTAATTTTATAGGCAGAAATATGAACTAGTAGCCCTGGTTTTTCCGTTTTTCACAAAATATATATATATATATATATATATATTAAAGGCAGTCTTGAGGTTGAGAAACAAGAATGCAAAAATCCGACATGTTAGATATAAACCACAAGTTTAAGGAAGAGCAATCTCATTACTGCACCAGAGAAAAGCTTGAAGCTTAATGTCTTTTATTACTTGGTTAAAAGTACTGAGTATTTTCACTAGCAGCAAAATGAGAGGTCACTACCCAATTTATACTCAAATGATTCCCTTACTAACAAACTTGGACTCGTGTAGTAGACACTTGCAGCTCATAACAGACACTGCTGCAGTTAATCAACTGATGTTGTCATTACCAATTCTAAAAATAAAGGAAAATGAAGATCTATGAGAAGGAAGCAAACGCAAAAGAATTCAGCTTCACCGTGAGATGCTTGTGAATATGATAGTGTTAGCATTGTGGAAATTACCTGTGCCACTAATCTCATAACACAAAAAAATTGCAATGCAGCTTTCACCAATAAGATAGTGTTAGCACTTAGCATTGTGAAAATTATCTGTTCTACTTGGATGTTTTAAGAAATGTAAAACAGTACAAAATAACAAGGCATTTCCAGAGTTTCTCTTAACGGCCTATGCTCTTTACCAGCCGGCCAACCATCACAGTTCATATGGAGTAAGGGAGGAAGAACATGACCTACATTCCTTTTACCTTGAAAGAAAGGCTGGAGTCTTCAACAATAAGTCTCAAACACTCCATCAATAGATACATGACGGGCGGAATCGACTACCTTTTAGTACGCTTCAAATATACAATGAGGTATGCTTCTACCCAGTCATTAATGAAATGTTGGCATTTGACTTGAACCAAAAACTTGATTTTCAACAGCTTCAAAAGAATTGCCAGGATTTGAGTCTACATATTGTGCACCAATATTGCTAAAACATATTTGCCGTTGAAGTATCTGTAGATTTCATATTGTGACAGAATTTTTCATGAATATCGAAAGATCTATTCTCTAGTACGAGTACAACTTTACTTTTAATGGGTTGCTGAGCTGCAAGAACATAAAAACGAGAAACTAACAGAAAAGTTAAGAACAAGCACAAAGATACTGGTTTCGGGGTTTCAATTTCTTCCATGAAAATTGAGTGAAAAAGTACACGGTTTTCTCTAGATTCAAAAGAATGATGGTAAGACAAGAAGCTTCTGGGGTTACATACGCTTATGTAGTTATATGAAAATGAGTTTTGTTGGTTGCCCATTGAGGATTGTGATAGAGAATCAATGGATCCATATAATTTTCGTACACACTATTAGATCATATAAGTAAGAATAGATAAATTTCTGCTTTTATTTCTTTCCTTTAATCTCAATACATAATCAATATCATCAACACACACACAAAAAAGAGAAAATTATACATAAAACGAAAGATCTAGTCAGATGAAGAATGACTGGAGATATGCACCGTCAGTTGGTGAAGTTGTTATACGCCTCCAAATATACTCATCAAGGAGGAGATGTAGTCCTGCTACAGTTGCTGCAACGACATGCTATTATAGCTGAGCCCTACAATTAGGGCAAGGCGCATGCTTATCTTTGATAAGCAATGTTTCGATAAAGATAGATGAAACTCGTGCCCACAGGCAGTTCTCCTCACATCATCTCCAACTCTCCATCCTTCAAGGCAAATCGAACAGCTGACCACCTCATCATCATCGATAATATATATTTTGGTCATAGCTTCTACCGCAGCTCTAGCTCTAGCTTTGGATCGTATACTCACATTGTTGCAATATGCTAACCATCTATGAAATCCGGGTTGGAGGTCCCTCCAGTTTGCTTGCGTAACTATATCCACCTCCACAATATCGCTTGTGGTTCTATCCAGTCTAACAATAACCTGGTGGTTGCTGTCTCCTGTGATGGTTCAAGAATGTCATTCAGCAAAATCTGAACGATTCTAGGAAGGAAACGATATCTTGATCTATCGATGTACACCACGGTATAATGTTGGCTAGACGCCGCAGTGGTCATTTGTGACTGTGCGCCAGCATGTTCCAATACAACAGTTCCGGATATTGTTGATCCGGATATTTTAACAGACACCCTTGTTGATGTTGCTCCGTTTCCCTCCATTGATGATCCAGAGTTAGATATTCCTCTAGTGAATTCCATTTCTGAGACTTGGAGATAATTACAGAGTGATTTAGCCGGACAAAATTGTTTGAAGCAGCAAATAAAGATTGATGATATAGGATGGGTGGATAGATGGGTGAAGAGAACAATGTATATATATATATATATGAGCACCAAATACATCCACAGTAAGCATGGAAACATAGTTAATGAGAGGAATATTTATTAGAAGCTGGGGAATTAATTGGGCAATGACTCATACCAGCCTAGTCAACCTTACAATTCAAGACTTAAGATGACGCAAAATATAAATTTCAAATTCTTATCAGATTCTGTATTAATGCTTCATTTATGTCTGGATTCCATTCCATTTAAAACATGTTCTTTCCATTTCCATGCATATGTTTATTGATTCCATTAAAATGTTGTGCATTTTTGTGCTAAATTTTGAATGTAGGGGGAATATGTAACCATCAAACCTTATTCATGGTAGACCATCACTTTTGTACATTTTATTCATTCCTTATCTGAAACCACAATGTTGGACACAAGAAGTTTGAATTGATAGTCATAAATGTCCGTTGTTTAGGATTTAAATCTGCCAAAAAAAAGAAAGAAGTGGCATAAATCATCACTCGAATTATTCCCCGGCTAATGCGGCCATGTGCGCCGACTTGCGTATATGCTTATCATGCACAATCGAGTTCTTTTAAGTCGAATTTAGTTTACGTCAATGAAAATAAGCATCCGCAGTTTCCTTTTCGTCTATTTAATTTTCCTGGGTTCTTATTTTTTTCTTCTTATTTTAAAGTAATAATTGAAATTTTAAGAAAATGGTTTCTTAACGGCACTCTTGAGGTTGTGAAACAAGAATGCAAAAATCCGACATGTTAGATATAAACCACAAGTTTAAGGAAGAGCAATCTCATTACTGCACCAGAGAAAAGATTGAAGCTTAATGTCTTTTATTACCTAGTCAAAAGTACTGAGTATTTTCACTAGCAAAAAAATGAGAGGTCATTACCCAATTTATACTCATATGATTCGAGTCAATACACCTGTTGCACATACATCCCTTACTAACTTGGACTCGTGTAGTAGACACTTGCTCATAAAAAAACATATTCAAGGCCTTAGACTAAACCCCAACTCCATAACAAAATGCCAAATTGGTAAACTATATGAAATGGATTTGAAACAAGTGAAATGGAACTGATGTTGTCATTACCAAGTCTAAGAATACAGGAGAGTGAAGATCTGTGAGAAGGAAGCAAACCCAAAAGAATTCAGCTGCACCATGAGCGCGCAAGAGTACGTACAAACAAGTTGTAGAGAACTTATAAAGCGCTTCATGAGAATTCAAATGGTTGTGAATACGACAGTGTTAGCATTGTGAAAATCAGTGCCGGCCCTGAGGCAAAGCATCCGAAGTTGTGCTTTGGGCAGCAAATGTTTTGGGGCAGCAAATTTTCTTTTTGTTTGTTCTCAATACAAATGGTCGACAATATTATATGGGTACAGTTCGCGAAACTTATCTATTGGTACAACTTACAAGGGCAACTTTTCGATACAACGTGATTGGTGTTTAGATTTCAAAAAGGTGAAGTGTTACGAAAGTCTTTACACTTTCCTATTCTGCCAAATTTTGGCCAATCAAGTGAAGGATGTCATCTTCATTGTGGACGTACACACCAGGTGAAACACACTCTTGCTAACTTGGTAAGTTACTGTACTGCTTTACTTTTCTTATACACTACCATGTCTAATATCATTTCAATCGTTGTTGACTAATAATCAGGGAAAATACAAGTTAGATTACGGGCATTCAACTCAAAACCAATTGGCAATGAGTGGAGAGGCCCTAAGGATTATAAACCGCAGGATCTTAGATGCCCGTACAATGTGGGACTAATAATCTCAACACGCCCCTCACGTGTAGCCTCGTTGGGTCTAACACGTGGACAATTAAATCGGGTGACGCTGAGTAAAGGCGTCGGTCAAATGACCTAAATCGCAAAATAGCTTTTTCGATACCATGTTAGAATACGGGCATCCAACTCAAAACCAATTGGCAATGAGTGGAGAGGCCCTAAGGATTATAAACCGAGGATCTTAGATGCCCAGACAAT
The DNA here is from genome assembly GCA_023531295.1 of Papaver armeniacum. Classification (NCBI taxonomy): domain Eukaryota; kingdom Viridiplantae; phylum Streptophyta; class Magnoliopsida; order Ranunculales; family Papaveraceae; genus Papaver; species Papaver armeniacum. The sequence goes on along the minus strand of JAJJWW010011260.1, from coordinate 25,018 downwards.
GTGGGACTAATAATCTCAACAATACATGAAAATAAAAACAAATATGGTGGAGACATTTTTCCAATTCGTGGTCAAACAATGTTGACTTGGTCACATGATTAGAGGGGCAAATTTTTGGCATGTGCTTTGGGCATCTTCGATGTCAGGGCCGACCCTGGTGAAAATTATCTGTGCCACTAATCTTAATAGAAAAATTTGCAATACAGCTTTCACCTAAGATAGTGTTATTGGGTTTCTTCAAAATTTCCATGAAAATTCGGTGAAAAGTACATGGTTTTCTCTAGATTCTTTCTTTTGTGAAGGGAGAGTGACTGACGCCTTAAAGATATGTTTATTGGATTCTTTTAGACAAGAAGATTCTGGCGTTTTGCTGATCAGAAAATGGGGTTACATATGCTTATGCAGTCATATGAAAATGAGTTTTGTTGCTTGGCCATTGAGAATTGTGATAGAGAATCAATGGATCCTTGCATATAATTTTCGTACACACTGTTAGATCCTATAAGTAAGAATATAAGTATAAATTTCTGCTTTATTCCTTTCCTGCAATCTCAATACATAATTGATATCATCAACACACACACACAAAAAAGAGAAAACTAAACATAAAAACAAAAAGGTCTTAGCAGATCAATGAAGAATGACAGGAGATATGCATCGTCAGTTGGTGTTATTCGCCTCCAGGTATTAGCTGAAACCTACAATTAGGGCAAGACCCCTGCTTATCTTTGATAAGCCATGTTTCGACACAAGATGGATGAAACTCGTGCCCGCAGGCAGTTCTCCTCACATCATCTCCTGCTCTCCATTCTTCATGGCAAATCGAACAGCGGGCCACCTCATGATTTATCGATAATATATATTTTGGTCATAGCTTCCACTGCAGCTCTAGCTTCAGACATTCGTATATTCATATTTTTGCAAATTTCGCACCACGTTCGGGTCCGTCCGGTTTTCTTGCGCAATCAAATCCACCTCCACAATATTGTTTGTGGTTCTATTTTTGTTATAACAAAAACCTGGTGGTTGCCGTCGTAATTGTCCCCGGTGATGGTTCAAGAATGCCATTCAGAAAAGCTGAACGATACTTGGCAGTAACTCATACCTTGATGGGTTAATCCTCTCCATGATATAACAATGGCCAGGCTCCGAAGCGATTGTCACTGATTGTAAGACGTCGTCATGTTCTAACACAGTAACCCCGGTTATTGTTGTTGATCCAGCCATTTCAAGAGACACCCTTATTGATGTTGTTCCATCTGTCTCCATTGATGATTCAGAGTTATGTGATCTGCTAGTGGATTCCATTGTCTGAGATTTGGAGACGATTACACAATGTTTAAATGGAGAATTTTTTTGCAGCAGCAAATAAAGAGATTGGTGATAGGATGAGTGCGCATAGAGGGGTGAAAAGAACGATGGTATATATATGCATCAATCCACAGTAAACATGGAATCATAGTCAATTAATAATGAGAGGAATATTTATTAGAGGCTAGGTAGTAAATTGGGCAATGACTCATACTAGCCTAGTCAATTTTACAATTTAAGACTTAAGATGGAAATTACACAATATGAATTTCAAATTCTGTATTTCGAATCAAGTTTACGTTAATGAAAATAAGCATCCGTAGTTTCCTTTTCGTCTATTTAATTTTCCTGGGTTCTTGTTTTTTTTTTCTTCTTAAATTTAAAGGAAATAATTGAAATTTTAAGAAAATGGTTTCTAAGCGCGTACTGTACTGTACCATGCAAAGGATTAGTTGCATGGCAGAAGTATGAACTAGTAGTCCTGGTTTTTCCGTTTTTTTTCAATCGACAAAATGTATATATTAAAGGCACTCTTGAGGTTGCAAAACAAGAATGCAAAACAAGGTTAAGGAAGAGCAATCTCATTACTGCACCAGAGAAAAGCTTGATGCTTAATGTCTTTTATTACTTGGTCAAAACTGAGTATTTTCACTAGCAGAAAAATGAGAGGTCATTACCCAATTTATACTCAAATGATTCGAGTCAATACACCTGTTGCACATAAATCCCTTACTAACAAACTTGGACTCGTATAATAGACACTTTCTCATAACAAACACTGCTGCAGTTAATCAATATCCCTCACAAGGTCGAGGCAGGTGTAGAAACTACTTTTGAGTTTTACTCGCTAAAGAGTAAACCTTGAGGCTTGAACCATGTAAGACTGAACCCCAACTCCCTAAACAAAATGCCAAAATGGCAATTTATAAGAACTGGATTTGAATCGAGTACGATGTTGTCATTCCCTAGTCTAAGAATAAAGGAGAGTGGAGATCTATGAGAAGGAAGCAAACCCAAAAGAATTCAGCCGCACCATGAGCAAGAGTGCGTACGAACAAGTTGTAGAGAATTTATAAAGCCCTTCGTAAGAATTTAAATTCATACGATAGTGTTAGCATTGTGAAATTATCTGTGGCACTAATCTCATAACGGAAAAATGCAATACATTACAGCTTTCACCTGCGGAAGTAGATCCCACTCTAAAATGGCCGAGTAACACTTGGAAAAAATAAGGGAACATTATTTAAATACCCCCTCAAAATCTACCTCTTAAAAATACCCTTATTCAATTTTTAAAAAATACCTTACCTTCTCAAAAGTGGAAGCAACTAGCATAAGTTGCTTCCAGAAATGGACACAACTAGCACAAGTTGCTTCCAGAAGTGGACGCAACTTTTATAAGTTGCTTCCAAAAAGTGGAAGCAACTTTCGCAAGTTGACTTCAAAAACTTAATTTTTACCCCCTGGAGTATTTGTGCAAGGTCAACCAAAATGAAGGGTATTTATAACATTCACACAAAAAATAACCTATTTGGGTTAGTGGCGTCCGGTCATTCGTCATCACAGATATCAAATAAAACTATATTCCATCCTCAGATATTGGATCACGCCTAACTTCAACCTACTTTGATATGCTTTATCAAGAAAAAAGAAAAGAAAAGAGCATTACAAATTAACGAGGCAATGACAATAGGTCAACTGGTCAATAGTCTTCTCTCTAATTTAACGCTGATAAGAAATCTCCTGGTCTCCTAATTTAGACCAAAACAACAACTAAGTATTAGAATCTTAACAGAAAACAAGCATAAATAACTTTCATGGAAATGTATCATGAGTTTGTTTGTTTGTTTCTATTTAGGTACCGGACTGGTAAAGCGGCCAAATACACGATATACATATATAAAAACAATATTCAAAAGTATAAACAAAATTAGTAAAACCAGCTTAGGTTGATTATTTTTAGAAATAGTTGGCTAAAAGAACAACAGAAAAAAAAAACAATTATCAAATGAATCCATGCATGTATGTATTTAGTGATGAGAGAGATTCAGAATCTGTTCACTAGTTTCTTCTCTCTTAGGGAGCTTATCAAAGAAAGAAGAGAGAAACCTAAGGAACCTGGGAAATGACTGTAGATTCAATCGATAATGCCGCATTTTCGATCGACCATGCCTCCTCGAATTCAAAAGTTGAAGGCCTGATATGTGTAGATACCTGGAAAATGTCAAGGGATAAATGACCCAAATGTGATAATAATAGGGCTTAAAGAAAGATTTAAGAGATAATTTGGGCTCAAAGGAGAAAAGTCCTAATGACCCATTAAGGGAAGTCAAGATAACAAGTCCAAGAGGAAAGACTAAAAAGTCAAACTTAGAAAGGAAGAAAGGGTATGCTTGTAAATACTTCTAAAAGGATGGGTATTAGATAAGGCCAAGGAGATAAATGACTATAAAAGGGGTTGATCTCTATTAAGAAATCAGAGCCAACTTCTTGTGTCTAACCATGTACTACTTTCTAGAGTAGGCTTCCGACTCTACTATGATATTTGTACCTATTACATTTTGGCGACCACCGCGTGGGAGTCTACTCATAGGATTAGGGACAATGCGTGTAAAGCTCTCCAAAATAGACCGCCTTCACCTCCCTTTCATCTAGCGCCTTCATCTCTCTATCCAAACGGACTCCATGGCGAGGTCCAGACTTATCATGGCGGGGTCCAAATAGATAAAAAAAAAAAAAACTCATCATGGCGGAGTCAAACTTAGCTCCAGCGCCTGTTACTCATTAAGCGCCTCCATATCTCTCCTATTTCCCTAAACAAAACAATAACTCATCATGGCGCCTAGATATAATTTATTCTCTTCAGCGTCTTAATAACCACCCAGCATCAACTAATGCAGCAACGCCAAATCATCAGCGTCAACTTAATCTCATCACCGTCAACATATAACACGCCCACATCTTTCTCCAACTTTTCTATCTCAGCAACGCCTTCATCTCTCTGCCAGCGCCTCCATCTGTCTATCGCCAGCGCCGGTTTACTCCTCCCAGCGCCATATTGAACGTATCATGACAGCATCGCCCCCCATGCTTGTACCCTCAACCCCTTACATCCAACAGCTATCATCTAAATGCTCAACGCGTCTTCATCATCCTTTAACGCGCCTTCACCAACATCTAATGCGCAACGCGCTGTCTTCGACACTCGCAACTGTAAGAAGCGGTAGCAACCACCACCAATATCCCGCAGCCATCGCCTACATCACCCACTGGCGGCTTCACTTCGCCCTTCACTTCTCTGCACCATCTCTTACATCACCCACTGGAGGCTTCACCCTTCACTTCTCTGCACCAGCGCCTACATTACCCGCTGGCGGCTTCACCCTTCACTTCTCTGCACCATCGCCTACATCACCAACTGGCGGCTTCACTTCGCCCTTCACTTCTCTGCACCATCGCTTACATCACCCACTGGCGGCTTCACTTCGCCCTTCACTTCTCTACACCAGCGCCTACATCACCCACTGGCGGCTTCACTTCACCCTTCACTTCTCTGAGCCAGCACCCCAACTTAACTACCACCCACATCAGCGTGAAATTTCTCATTCTCTCACTCCCAGCGTGCAATAACTCATCCTCTTCGGCGCCTCGATCTCTCTTTAACTTCTCAATACATATAAGAACTCAGCAATGACGATATCAAACATAACTCCGCCACATACATCTAGCAGCTATTATCTGTGCTCAGCAGGGATAGTCTCATGTCGTCCGCGTTTCCATTTTTTTTTTTGACTCAATTTTCAACAACGAGTTCTCAAGAACAACCAGCGGGTCTCTCTTCACCTCTCTTCGTTCGCACCTGTAATGACGGCTGTCACCTATGCTCAGCAGATGTCTCCTCATGCCATCAGTGTTTCTGTTTTATTTCTCACACAACAGTTGATATATAGTGGGATTTTGTCCTTCAATTTGGAAGATAAGTTTCTACCCCTGTTAATCTTTTTATTCCATTGATTGAACAAAACCCCCCTAGGGTTTAGAAAGCCTAAATCTCAAAACAACATTTGGACATACACCCCATCTTGAAATTAAAATTTTAGTTTATGTCACTCTGGCAATTTTAATGTAAAATCATAATTAGTACGATCTTCATTATCCATTTAACTGTTTGTGCCAGTCTTTACTGTGATTGTAAGTAAGTAGCTAATTTAATGGCTAAATACAGGAACTTCCATTGTATCCAGTAATCATGTACGTGCTGCGAGAATTGAAATTGAAAAATGAAGAATTAAGCCTGGAGCAACAAAGCCATGTGGCGCTTCTGTCACCAGTGCTTGTGTACCATCAACACTACCCGCACCGTTATCGACTCCCAAAATCTACCTATGTCCTCCCAGCTGTCACCTTCACCAGCAAAGCAGTTTAATTAGTCCAGCCGAAGCATCTTCGTCATCAACATTGCAAATCACCATAGGCAAAATATGATGGAAGCAACAATGATCATCAGCATCTACATCTTGGCACACAGTCAATCCTAAGGATTCCTATCAATGGCGAAGGAATGGCAGTAGCACCAAGCATTTAATCACAGTCCAGCGGATAAGAGTGGGATTAGTGTAGAGCGACGTTGCCTGCATAGCGACCGCTTGTGGAAGTCTCACAGTTAACGTCACCACCGACTCCATTCCATGCCACGAGGTCACAACAGAAAGCACCACTATGAATTACACCTGCTTACAGTTCAACTTTTTACAACAAAGGAAATGCACCAGCAAGAGCAAGCTGCCAGTTCCAACAACGCCACTAACGCCGATGCTGACACATTTCAAAGCACGCCAAAATGGTAAACAAAATTCTCCCCCGACAAGTATAAACTTACTCGATATGACTACCATGCTTTAGAAATATAATGTGCCTATCTAGTTGATTACCTCACTTAGTAAATATCATGCCATAACAATCGAGTAATAACTATCAATTTGCTCACTCTTAAGGAATAATAATTTGTAAACAGAACGGTATAGCATGTCCGTGTTTACATTTTTAGTCAAGCGTGCCTTAAGTACGGGATTACATACACCAACTAGCTGCACAATAGGTGATACAGAAACTTCAATTTAGTACCTTATTATAATGCTCAGGCCAATAGTTAAACCACCCATTTGTTTTAATTAATTAATGGTTCCCGCTGTTGAATAGCCTCACAAGGTTAAAAAATATCTTTTTCACGAGCGCAATGCTAGTCTACATTGCTGAAAGCTCAAAAATATTACTGATCATTATATATCTTGCATGAGGCTAAGGATAGAAAAGAAATCCAAACGCCTTTGGCAAGATATATATGTGAAAAAGGATAAAGTCACCCTCGACAAGAGGTGCGAGCAATCTAAAATAAATCCTCTTTCCCTCGACATCTAAGGGGCTTGAGTGTCTAAGAACAAATCCTCTTGCCTTCGACAACCAAGAAGCTTGAGTGTCTAACAAATCCTTTTGCTTTCGACAACCAAGAAGCTTGAGTGTCTAAGAAATCCTCTTGCCTTCGAAAACCAAGAAGCTTGAGTGTCTAAGAAATCATCTTGCCTTCGACAACCAATAAGCTTGAGTGTCTAAGAAATCCTTTTGCCTTCGACAACCAAGAAGCTTGAGTGTCTAAGAAATCCTCTTGCCTTCGACAACCAAGAAGCTTGAGTGTCTAAGAAATTATCTTGCCTTCGACAACAAAGAAGCTTGAGTGTCTAAAGAAATCTATTGCTCTCACTTTTTGAGACTGGAGTGCCTAAATCCTCCTGCTCTTACTCTTTGAGACTAGAGCGTCCAAAAGCAGCTCTTACGCCCACGATAAAAAACGAAATAGAGAAGAAGCGGCTCTTAAGCCCTTAAAGGCGGCTATTAAGCCTTTGATAAAAAAAAGGAGAAAGAAAGAAATAACCGCTCTTAAGCCCTTGATAAGAAACCCTTCGTCTCTAGGCGGATCTCAAGCCTTTGATCACAAAAAAAAAAAAAATAAAATAAAAATAAAAAAAATAATAATAATAGTAATAAATACTAATAATGGTAAATAAAGAAAGAAGATGAAAGCGGCTCTCAAGCCTTTGGCGAAAAAGAAGAGAGGGTAGTAACCCTCTCAACTCCAAAGGCGTCTCTTGCGCCTTTGGAAGGAAGAAAGAAAGAAGAAGCGGCTCTTAAGCCCTTAAAGGCGGCTCTTAAGCCTTTGATAAAAGAAGGAGAAAGAAAGAAACAACCGCTCTTAAGCCCTTGATAAGAAACCCTTCGTCTCTAGGCGGCTCTCAAGCCTTTGATAACAAATATATATATATATAATAAATAATAATAATGGTAAATAAAGAAAGAAGATGAAAGCGGCTCTCAAGCCTTTGGCGAAAAAGAAGAGAGGGTAGAAACCCTCCAACTCCAAAGGCGTCTCTTGCGCCTTTGGAAGGAAGAAAGAAAGAAGAAGCGGCTCTTAAGCCCTTAAAGGCGCTCTTAAGCCTTTGATAAAAAGAAGGAGAAAGAAAGAAATAACCGCTCTTAAGCCCTTGATAAGAAACCCTCCGTCTCCTAGGTGGCTCTCAAGCCTTTGATAAAAAAAAAGGCGGCTCTTAAAATCCTCAAAAGCGTCCCTTAAGCCCATGATAAAAGAAAGAAATAAATAATAAGAGGCTCTCAAAAGGCGTCCCTCGAGCCTTTAAACAAAAAGAAAGGAAAGAGAGAAAGGGTAGAAGCCCTTCGTCTCCAAAAGGCGCCCTCAAGCCTTTAAATAATGTAAAAGACGCTGAGAAGAGAGCAAGCCCAAGGGACGCTGAGAAGATAGCAAGTCGAAGAGAAGCCGCACTAGGGGACTTGCAGGAAGAGCGCAAGCCCAAGAGATGCCGAGAAGAGGGCGAGTCGAAGATATATCACGCAAGGGGACTTGCAGGAAGAGAGAAAGCAATCCCAAGAGATGCCGAGAAGAGGGCGAGTCGAAGATATATCACGCAAGGGGACTTGCAGGAAGAGAGAAAGCAATCCCAAGAGACGCCGAGAAGAGCAAAAGCCCAAGAGACGCTGAGAAGAGGGCGAGTCGAAGATATATCACGCAAGGGGACTTGCAGGAAGAGAGCAAGCCCAAATGACGCCAAGAATAGAGCAAGCCCAAGGGATGCCGAGAAGAGGGCGAGTCGAAGATACACCACACAAGGGGACTTGCAGGAAGAGAGCAAGCCCAAATGACGCCAAGAAGAGAGCAAGTCCAAGGGACGCCGAGGAGAAGGCGAGTTGAAGAGACACCACTAGGGGACTTGTAGGAAGAGTGCAAGTCCAAGAGACACCGAGAAAGAAGCGAGTCTACGAGACGCCGCACTAGGGGACTTGCAAAATTTGAGCAAGTCCAAGTGGTTCTGAATCAAGACTACATGACTTGTAGCAAGCGCACAAGCCAGAAATTACCAATTGGCAAGTCGAAACCATCCGAGCTTGAGAACAAGAGGACTTACGGATATGCAAGTCTCAAGGTGAAGGCGCCAGAAGAAGTGTGCAAGGATAGAAGAACCGAGAAAGCAGATGATAGACTGTTGAGAAGGCTAACGCCTTTCCCAAACAGCCAGGGGACTTAATGTAGATACCTGGAAAATGTCAAGGGATAAATGACCCAAATGTGATTTAAGAGATAATTTGGGCTCAAAAGAGAGAAGTCCCAATGACCCATTAAGGGAAGTCAAGATAACAAGTCCAAGAGGAAAGACTAAAAAGTCAAACTTAGAAAGGAAGAAAGGGTATGCTTGTAAATACTTCTAAAAGGATGGGTATTAGATAAGGTCAAGGAGATAAATGACTATAAAAGAGGTTGATCTCTATTAAGAAATCAGAGCCAACTTCTTGTGTCTAACCATGTACTACTTTCTAGAGTAGGCTTCCGACTCTACTATGATATTTGTACCTATTACAATATGTTTATGCATGATTCTCTAAACACAAATGAGATATGTATATATATATATATGCATTCATACTGTTATACGTAAATTATATGTTTTTTTTTTCGTTCTTATATATGATCATTTTTCTTTGCAGAAATTAACGATGCACCAATAGAGCTAGTCAGGTTAACGGTTCCAATAACAGACGATCCGACATTAATGCGTGTCGTAGGTGCAATCAAATTAATCAATGTTTCCACTCAATTAAAAATAATATAATGGAAGTCAAGTTCGTTCCCACGAGGAGCAAGAGATCTTAGTTGTAAAAGTTGTCACGAAAGGGGGGTGTAAAAAGCAAAAGAAAAATAAACAAAGCAATTAAAATCGAAAGTTGAAAACAATAAGAGAGACAAGATCAAGGAATCCTTCTTCGTTACGAAACAATGAATCAAGTTATGTTCTTTTCTACTTGTTATTAGTCACAAATTATCACCAACCGTAGGTAAAGCAGATAGCTCAGTGCTAAACCCCTAAATCCCTTGTATCACCGGACACGGAAGTTCTCGACTACCGGATTCTATTTACCAAACCACCTAGTAGTAGCTCACTCTAGATGTAATTTAAATAAACGCATTAAGATTCATGAACTTATTAGGTTAATATTAGTAGTTAGACTCTTAGATCAAGGTCTACTTGCTAACGTTGTTTCTACACACAATTGCTCCACGGAATCCCTCCGCAAGGTCTCGTGTTTGCTACTTATGTAAAGAGTCAAGAAACGATTACTTATCTCCTAACTTTCACTAGCTTTAGATCAAATTAACAAATCAATTTAGCGTGCACTCCAAACAATCTATCAATCAATCATGAATGTCTTTAAGATCACTCCTATTAGTAAAAACAAACGATAATTATGTGAAAAACTTCAAGATAGAATTGAAAACAAAAACTCAAATCATATGTTAAGAACTAGGAATTCATCCTCAATCAATAAGAAAATTAGCTACTCATGCTTTTGAAATTCACACCAATAATAATAATTAAAAGAAGAATTTTCAAATTCACACAAGTAGTTAAGAAGAAAAATCTTAGAAAAGCAAGCAAAAACACAAGTGATGTGTGTGTAGAGAGGTGTGTAGAAGTTGTAGAAAACTTCTCTATTTATAGGCTTCAATATTCTCCAAATCTTCCAAGGAATAAAATCCTTTTTCTTTTGCAATTCAATTTCCAATTCCAAGCTTTTCTCAACTCTTCCACCTTCTCTTTCCAAATTTGAGTCCAATTCTCCATCCAATTCCAAGCCCAAGTCTTCACACCCATGAGAGAAGTCCATAGAAAATTCTGGAATTTTTGCTCGCCGGAAAACTGGATTGTGGCGGAATTTGGCCGGTTGTTGCCGCCGGCCGCCTCGAAAGTCGTCGCCGTTGATGGAATATTCCGTCCAAGATTCTCAAGTCGTTAGGTCAAACTAACAGTCAACCGTTAGTCAATCGGGTCAAGGTCTAACGAGTCGAACCGAGTCGCTTCTTGAGTCACTGACTGGGTCGAGTTAGTCTCTAGGCTGAGCATTGCCAGACAAACTTGAGTTGTGTGGCACAATCATTGTGCTTGACCCATGATGGCTGCCTTCCTGCCAATTTGATGCATAGCCTCGTAATGCACCATTCTCAGCTAAATCCCTGCCGGCTCAAATCACAAGCTGCTTCACGTTCCATTCCAACACAAGCTTCTACCCGCAATACTCCCTCACTGCCAGAATCAGAGCCATCACCTTCTCATTACAGCACAGCACAAGCACCTGCTTACATTCCACCATAACCTCACTGAGATTCATCACCATTTCAGCATCACTGGCTTGCTTGCACTGCTTCATTCTGTCAACTCACTGCAATACTTCACAACTCCATATCCTGCTCATTCAATCCTCAGAGCACAACAGCATTACTCTATCATTTAGCCATTTGCCCATACACCTTGTGATTCCAGCTCTCAGTTCAAACCACCACTGCCTACAACTCTGCAATTGCAGCAACAGTTCAAACCAAACTCGCCATTCTGTCATCTCAGGCCACCCATAGTATAACCTTAATTCATCTGAGCTGCAATTGCATTTGCAATCCTTGCTTCCCTGCTAAGCTCAATGCCACAAATCAGCTGCAACACAACCACCAACTCTTCACTGCCATGAGCAATCAATCCCTGGCAGCATCAGATTCAAGAGCTTCCAATAGCCACCACAACAACACATCCAACCTCAGGCTCTGACCTGTGAGTCAAGAACCAAACCCAGATCGAATCTAACCAATAATCCACCACAATGAAACCATTTCTTCCTTAATCACCAAACCCATTCTATCATCAGAACCACCACACCAGTTGCTCACTAACCCATTCAGTGCAACACCACAGACAACAGTCATACAATTCCATTATTACAAACCCAAGAACATCCAGACAACAGCCACCAACACTTCCATCTGTTCGTAGCTTCAATAGCACCAAACCCAACTCTGCTCAATTACAGATCGAATCCTAGCTCAGTTAATTCCTTCATATTTGTGCATCACGGGCGATCAAACTCCACATCAAAACACTTCTTCCCGTGTAGAATAACGGCTCAAATCAAGCTCGATTCCCTGAGTTCTTCAAACCCAGACTCGATTCGAACCCAGCTGCTTTCTGAGGTTTCTAATCGAACCCCTTTTCTTCTCTATCTCACCGAGCTTCATTGATTCTTCTCTCTGCAACATCAATTCTCGATCTAAATCTTCACAACGAAACTCTAACCCAATTCAGTTCTTACCCTTTCTCTTCGATTTCAATCAAACCCCTTCTTTCTTCTCAATTTTTAGTTTCTCGGCTTGTGAAACAGCAGCCCGCTGCTCTTCTCTCGCTTTCAGGTGTGGAGATGATTGAGAGTTCTTAATTCTAGGGTTATGTAAAGATTTGGGATTGAGACGCCCAAGTAAGAACCACCCCACGATGGGTGCCTATATCGTATGGTTGCTTTGATAAGGGCTAGCCTCAAGTGTCCAGCCCCTTATCCTCACACGGTCCGTATTTAGTACTTCTTCAAATTGGGTTGCCCCTTAACCTTGGCTGGGCTCCATATATCAATCGCACAGAAAATAACCTTTTTGCCCTTTTGGCTCAAATTGGGTGTTTTCTTCTTTTTTCCTCCGTGCGACTCCAAAGTAGCTACAAAACTCAAAACAAATGTAAAATACATAATTTACAAGAAAAATAGCAAAAGAAAGCATAAACTACTAGATAGTAAATTAGGTGTATTCTACACCTATCAAACATTGCCTTGTCTAACGTTCGAACATGGTTTCTAGGATAACTTCATGTGCACTTCTAGCTTTCTTGGGTCAATTCTTTGGTTACCGCCGAACCCTTTCTTTATCCTCGCTTTGTATTCAAATTTTTATTCTACCTATCTAAAAATAATGGCCGCCACTCTTCCGATGAAATCCATAACCATCCCATTCACTAATAGAAAAATCAACATAGGTGACATTTCAAAACTGTCACGGTATCAATTTCATGACAGTTCTGGTGAAATTTGGAAGTGCCACCAAAGGCAGTGTCACCGTAAGGGTCACTTTATATTGACGGTTTTGAACTGTCACATAACCGTTACCAAATAACCTCAAAACTGTCATTTGATCTCTTGAAGCGTCATTGTAAGTTACAACAAGAACGTATTTTAATAAAAAACCGCCACCTTAACAAAGTTACAGTGGCGAGTTTTCCCAAGTAACCATTATATAATATCTTCAAAACGATTTTGAAAAGCGTCGCATAAGATACTTCTGCTAACGGTTTGTTCCTGTAACTGTGGGTAACAATTGTTCTTTGCAAAACTTCACGATATGACCAAAAATTAAGTATGTGGCATCAATATTACAGTTTAACACCCAACCATTTTTTTTCCAAACTCAAATTGAATATGAAACCAAATTAAAACCATAATAAACTTGTATTTTATTATTGAATTCAATTTACAAATCTCATTTACAAAAATAAATAAATTACACATCTGATCAACTCAGGTTCAAAATATCGACAACAATTCACATCTCATTTTCAACAAGATATACTCATTATGCATTGGGTTGTCGATGCCTTCTGAGACTCAATAAAGCTTGGAGTACTAACTCTGTGCTGTTACAATCGTAATAACATGAAAGAACATGTATTGATCACAATATTTTACGAATACAGATCAAGTGGTGTCTATGTCAACATTATTACCATTGTCAAAGCTTTTTATCATAAAAACTTGCATCCTATGGCTGCAATGTTGTTGACACAGACTACACAGGTATTATAAGAACAAGTAGCGCATTGTTAGAAATTTAGAACTTTTAACTTAGTTACTGTATATACCATGCTCGGTTGAAATTACAATATATTTATTTATAATTTAGATGTTGGGGTATGGCTGATGTTGGGGTATGGCTGGGCTGGTTTATTCAGAAAATATCTTGTGGATTCTCCATATATGTGGTGGCCTTCAAATCTTGTTCAAGTCTCACTTTTCAGGTTAGTTAAATCTTCTATTTAGTTTTAGTTATAATTGCCTTCGGCACATTATATAATTCTATTTTTTTGCTTGTTTCTTATGCTTGATCGTTTATAGAGCATTGCATGAAGTAGAGAGGAGACCTAAAGGAGGGCTAACAAGATTACAGTTCTTTTTGTCTGTCTTAGTAACAAGTTTTTCATACTATGTAATCCCAGGTTACTTGTTTCCTTCGATTACATCTCTATCCTTGGTTTGCTGGATATGGAAAGACTCAATCACATCTCAACAAATTGGTTCTGGTCTCTATGGCCTTGGTGTTGGTTCATTCGCTTTTGATTGGAATATTGTAGCTAGCTTCTTAGGAAGTCCTTTAGCTACTCCGGCTTTCGACATTGTGAACATACTTGGTTGGGTTCTTCCTCATTGTTTATGTATGCATTCCTATTTCTTATTGGAATAATATATATGAAGCAAAACAGTTCCCTATCTATTACTCCCATGTGTTCACCTCTATCGGCCAGTCATACAATCTCTCACGGGCATTTAATGCGGATACGTTCCAATTCGACCAAGTTGGATATGATGCTTACAGCCCAGTTTATTTGAGCATTTTCTTTGCTTTCGCATAAGGGTTAAGCTTTGCAACTCTTATGAAGAACCCGCTCGCATGTTGCACTCTTTCCATGGAAAGTACGTAGATTTCATTTATCACATATCGCACTCTTCTATGCACATATTTACTTTGTAATTCATGCGTTTCTTGATCATAATGTACAGACTATTGCAAAAATGTGGAGACAAACCAGAAAGGTTCATGATAATATTGGAGATGTACATAATAGATTGATGAGAAGTTATGAACCAGTTCCTCAATGGTGGATTTATACTATCTTGTTTATAATAGTGTCTCTTGCTCTTATCGCATGCGAGGGATTCGGTAGACAATTGCAACTTCCGTATTGGGGAATTTTACTTGCTTGTGTGTTAGCTCTATTTTTCACGTTACCTATCGGTATAATTGCAGCTACTACAAATCAGGTCAAACTCTAAACTTAAGAACAAATCTGTCTTTACCAATCAACAAGAAACTTATATGCAGCTGTTGATGGTGGTTTTTAGCTTAGGGTTAAAATTGTAAAACTATGCTTGACATGATGTCACCATGACCTCTAGCGCATTTATTGACCATTAACACATTTATCGAATCAACCAAAGATGCTTACGTAAGAATTACCAGGGTAACTTTTTCTTTCTATGTATCATGTTCCACGACGAACCCTAACATTGATTGACATCACCCGTACAAAACCCTAAAATTCTCATGCTACCACGCCAAGGCATGCCCACCCATGCCAGCCGCACCTCCGTGCCCAGCAGCACCACCGCGCCAAGGCATGCCAGCCATGCCAGTCGCACCTCCGTGCCCAACAGCACCACCGCGCCAAGGCATGCCTGCCATGCCAGCCGCACCTCGGTGCCAAGCGGCATGCCTAGCCATTGGCCCCACATGCCAAGCCAAGCCTCACCTTGCCTTAGCCCTACCCATGCTAGCCGCACCATGTGCCAAACGGCTTGCTTAGCCATTGGCCCACATGCCAAGCCAAGCCGCACCTTGCCTCGCCCTAGCAATGCTAGCCGCACCATGTGCCAAATGGCATGCCTAGCCATTGGCCCCACATACCAAGCCAAGTCGCACCTTGCCTTGGCCCTAGCCATACTAGCCGCACCATGTGCCAAACGGCATGCCAAGCCATTGGCCTCACATACCAAGCCAAGACGCACCTAACCTTGGCTCTAGCCATGCTAGCCTCACCATGTGGCAAAAGGCATGCCTAGCCACTGGCCCCACATGCCAAGCCAAGCCACACCTTTCCTTGGCCCTAGCCATGCCCACGGCATGCCAACTTAGCCGCGCCACCATGCATGCTGGCCTTCCCTATGCGGCCACTAAAACGAAGGCGTGCAACAATCAACAACCACCCTTCCACATTAGATGCAAATCTTAGCCGTCCAAGGTCGCAAGCCAACGCATGGTAACCTTTGGGCCGAAACCCTAGTTTGGCCACGCCAAACCGCGCCAAGGCATGCCATGCCAACTTAGACGCGCCACCATGTTGGCCTTCCCTATGCGGCCACTAAAACGAAGGCGTGCAATAATCAACGGCCAACCTTCCACCTTAGATGCAAATCTTAGCCGTCCAACGCATGGTAACCTTTGGGCCGAAACCCTAGTTTGGCCACGCCAAACCGCGCCAAGGCAATGCCAACCTTGCCGCGCCACCACACTGGCCTTCCATATGCGGCCACTAAAACGAAGGCGTGCAACAATCAACGGCCACCCTTCCACCTTAGATGCAAATCTTAGCCGTCCAAGGTCGCCAGCAACCGCATGGTAATGTTTGGCCCAATGCCAAAACCCTAATTTTGGCCGCGCCTAAACTATGCCTTCTCGGGCCTGCAACATCCCTCCTGAATTTTTCCTGAGTTTTACTGTCTGGCTGTTTTCACCTCCAGAACGAGTTCAAAACCTAATTTCCGCGCGTAGAGATAGGAAATTCTTTTCCGGTCGATTTGAGGGGCGGACAAATCAAAATCTGAGTCCCTACGAGAATTCTACAATGATTCTAGTAAAGGGAGCTAATTAGGGTTTCTAAACGAAGGCGTGTGGCCATCAACGGTCGCCCCTTCAATATCGAAGCAAATCCTAGCCGTCCAAGGTTAGCAAACAACGCATGGTAACACCCAAAACCCTAGTTTGGCCACGGCAAACCGCACCAAGGCATGCCAACCTAGCCGCGCCACCATGCTAGCCTTCCTTATGCGGCTACTAAAACGAAGGCGTGCGACAATCAACGATCGCCCTTCAATTTCAGGAGAAAATCCTAGTCGTCCAAGGTTACCAGACAACGCATGGTAACCTTTGACCCAAAGTCTAGTTTGGCCATGCCAAACCACGCTAAGGCACGCCATGCCAATGGCCTGCCAACTTTTCGCGCCATCATGCTAGCCTTCCTACACATCTATCAAAAAAACGGAAGTGTGAAACGATCAACGACTACCTTTCCGCTTAAGATACAAAATCTCGACCGTCGAAGGTCGCCAGCTAAGCAAGTCTCCCAAGATCGACTTGCCAGGCAACAACCATGTTACATGTTTTCACGAAAACGTTCGAGACATCAAACCATAAACTGGGGATCTTCTTTGGTTTGGCGGTTTACGTCGTGCGGCGTACACTACGCCCGTAATAAGAAAGTGTAATAAGGATGAAGCGGTTAAGTAAATAGGAAGTAATGGTGAAACGCTTTTATTTTATGGAACATCAATTCCATGCGTTAACGGTTACCACCTCCCCTCCCATTTACTCACCCATTATTCCATTCCTTAATGAGACCCGCAGTACGTTTCACTCCGACTTGTATAAATAGGTCTTACCTATTTCCACAAAAAAAGAACAAGTTCGGTCAAGGATGGAGACAACACTGGAAAAACGTTTGGCTAAGCTCTCCCATCTCGTTAGCTTCCCATTTTTTGATACAAGTCGTGAAATCGGTACTCCTCGAATCAACCCGGTGTCAACACTTTCTTCGCTTCCTCCCCAAAACCAACCCATTCTCCTCCTCTTTGTGGCCAGAAGCAAATGAACGTCCCATTTCTTGGTTTAGGCCGGATTTGTCTGATTTGATATTCGAATCTAAAGTACTCCTGCAGCGTACATTGTTTAGGGTCTAAATTCGTTTCTCACCCACACACCCGAAATTACCAAAATCGCAAAACCATTTTCACCCTCAAACAATTGGCGACCACAAAGGGAGATTGATCTTTCTGTTACAATGTCAAATTTTCAATCCTCGATCTCATACTTCGACGCGACATCGGGACGGTAGAGGAAAACAATCCTCTCATGGATCGACTCCAGCTACCAAAAAAACCATATACGATCCGCTCCGGATCGACGACTCGATTACTGACGACCCGATTACCAGTCATGACACCGCAAGGCGATGCGGGGACTTCCCTGCAGGTTAAAAGCAAATGATCCACCCTGGGATCGATGACTCGATTATCAAGTGACTCGAAATGACTGGGGACTCTCCACATCATGACGGTGCTTTCACAAAACTCCTGACTTACACCCGTAAGATTCTTTTTCGTCAGAGATCCGTAAAACCGAGTAAGTCTTGCCTGACAAAAATACATGGTCTACTACTTCAAATCTTTACAAAGAGATAATAAAAACCGATAGCCATATTGTTCCCATGCTTTCCATAATCATGCAATATTCACGGTTTCACAACTTTCCCAGATGATTTGTAAATTACACTTCCAATTCAGATTTTAGCATATCAAAAAAAAAAAAAAACCTATTATTCCAAAATAATCCAAAACTCTTATAAAAAGAAATCATCTATCAATCCAAAAACCAAAAAAAAAAAAAAAAAAAAAACAACCATGAACCGTGCGCTTTGTTTGCCTTTCAAAAAAAATAGTCACCTACCCGTACGCGCCTACTTTGCATAATAATGATTACTCGTTACTATTCATGAGGTAATTGACGTTACTACGGTATTCAAAGAGGAATTGTTTATGATGAAGTATTTCCACAAGTTTATGAAAGGCATACCCATGGCTAGGGTTTACATCCGTTCGTAAGAAAATATTTCTGATTTATGGAAGGCATACCTATGGCTAAGGTTTGCAACAACAAGAAAACAAATTTAAAAGAGAAACGTTGGAGTACATAGCTGGAATATGCTTGCCCACTTTATTGCTACCAAGTTACCGCTAACACCAGCATTCCGTGATCCACCTTGCAAGCCTTTCAAGTACCGTTTCTGTAACACCCCGTGTTTTTAGCATGGCGCATGCTAAAAGATGCGCCATTTGCTTGAGATGAAGCTTCATCCAAAGCTTCCTAGACGTGAAAAGGTGGATTGGCTTAAGGCCAATCTGCGCCAAAAATGGCGCATTATGTTTGGCATTTGGCCAGGGCCAATGTTGCATCATCATGATGCATTAAGCCGATTAGGTAGGTGGGCTCGATCTTACAAATAAATCATTGTGCAATAAAATGTAAACAGGAAGACCGGTGGTGCGCAATCATTGCACGCAATCGTTGTGTGTAATCATTGTGCAACGATGTAACAAGTGGTGCACAATCATTGTGCGGCAGACGGAATGAGTGGTGCACAATCATTGTGCAACAAACGGAGACTTCGGCAATCATTGCTGTCATTCGAAATTCATGGCAACGGCCATAAATAGTGAAGCATGTCAATATGCTCCCCTTTTCATACTTGTAGAAATTCCATTAAGACATATATAGGGAAGGGTAGTTGGTTGAAGGTGCATATGCGGACTATGTACCAAGTAAGCTTCATAGCTTAGTTTAAGGTTATAAATGATGCCTAAGGCTCATTTATAGTTGCGTAACCTTTCGAAGAGGGTATTTGATGCGTTGACATCACTATGCCACGGCGCGGACCCGATGATGCATAATCATTATGCATCTTGGCGGAATGGCCTATACGGACCGAGGCCATTACACCGTTTTGCTAGGCCACAAATTTGCAAACGATTTGGTTTAATTTTCTGTCCCTTCGAGGATGAACTACGGTCCGTGCTTGATCCCTTTAGAGTAGGGAAGGGTACGTAGGCGGCCCAATGAGTTGCAGCATTGC
Organism: Papaver armeniacum; assembly: GCA_023531295.1. NCBI lineage: Eukaryota > Viridiplantae > Streptophyta > Magnoliopsida > Ranunculales > Papaveraceae > Papaver > Papaver armeniacum. Next base: position 5,603 of record JAJJWW010011260.1, on the reverse strand, counting down.
CGGTCCAGCACGTTGGCCCCTCATATCATCTAAGCTTGGTAGCTCGACGCAAGAGATGATTGTGGCCAGACTTGATGAGGCTTAGTTGCATGCCAGTAAGTGGATGCTCATACTTCCTATCAAGTTATAAAGAGATGGTAAAGCGAGGTAACGTGGGAAATGGCAAGGGCTTGGTGTGGCCTACGCTAAAGTCTAAGGCTTATGCCTGGACAAGACACGGCAATGTGACGGTTGTTTGAAGCTAGGAAATTCATTTATGAATTCCCTACGTAAAGTAAAGCCCGAGACGCATGAAAAATGCATTGGCATTGGCCTTATGGCCTTAAACCCTTTTTGGGGACAAGGGTAAGTTGGAACAAAGTGTGGAAGCTAAGTTAGTTGCGTCATGCTCCACGAGCATGCTTGCAAGGGCAATTGGACGTGCATTTGCCTAGTTTTGAGGCCGGATCGTAGCTTCATCATGGCGCACCGGAGATTCTTGGCATGCGGGGCGCGCCAAGGCGTAATTTTCCGGTCCGTCACGCGTATGGTATCGAGCAAGTTCCGAGAAAACTCTAGGGACTTGTGCGAGTGGACTCATTAGCGAGTATTTTCCATCATGGAAACTTAAAGTTGGAGAGTAGGCCAACTTATGCGCGGAAAAGAGTTGGTAATCATATGCCGCGTTACATTGCGAATCGAGTTGAGCTTGTATAAGTACGTGAGTTTGCCAGCCTCTCGTGGCACCCCGCTTACGAGCATCCGGAAGACCGCAGGGACGGTGGGTAGACAATGGGACTGATCATCCCCACACGTTGGCACCGTCCAACGGTGTGCGTTGTCGAGCCGGCTAGCATCCCACTTACGAGTGGCAACCCGGTAAATCCGTCGGGGACGGTGGCTTGCATCCAACGCACTGGCATTAGAGATTGGTCCTCACGGTGTTGCGTTGAGTTTTCCTTGTCATTTCGATGACATCTTTCAACCTTGTGAACCTTAGGGACTTCGAGTGCGTAGTATGGGATGCGCATTAGGGATACCTTGTCGAGATATCCTCTTGGCACCGGCCAATTGCGATTCTTGGTTTAGTTGTGGGCACTTTTGGATCCACGGGCGGGTGGTATGGGACATGTGCTCGGGAAGGTCTAAATTGTTGTTCATGACAACTTGAAGAAACCCGTGATTTCTGAGCATCTGGTATGGGACTTTTGCTCATGGAATCCAATTCGAAGAGATTGTCCACAATAGCTTTGGTTTTGAATTTCGGGGACGAAATTCTTTGAAGGGTGTGATAATGTAACACCCCGTGTTTTTAGCATGGCGCATGCTAAAAGATGCGCCATTTGCTTGAGATGAAGCTTCATCCAAAGCTTCCGCAGCGTGAAAAAGGTGGATTGGCTTAAGGCCAATACCGCGCCAAAAATGGCGCATTATGTTTGGCATTTGGCCAAGGGCCAATGTTGCATCATCATGATGCATTAAGCCGAGTTGGGTAGGTGGGCTCGATCTTACAGCAAATCATTGTGCAATAAAACGAAACAACAAGACCGGGTGGTGCGCAATCATTGTACGCAATCGTTGTGTGTAATCATTGTGCAACAGACGAGAACAAGTGGTGCACAATCATTGTGCGGCGACGGAACCAGTGGTGCACAATCATTGTGCAATGAACGGAGACTCGGCAATCATTGCCGGTCATTCGAAATTCATGGCAACGGCCATGAATAGTGAAGCATGTCAATATGCTCCCCTTTTCATACTTGTAGAAATTCCATTAAGACATATATAGGGAAGGGTAGTTGGTTGAAGGTGCATATGCGGACTATGTACCAAGTAAGCTTCATAGCTTAGTTTTAAGGTTATAAATGATGCCTAAGGCTCATTTATAGTTGCGTAGCCTTTCGAAGAGGGTATTTGATGCGTTGACATCACTATGCCACGGCGCGGACCCGATGATGCATAATCATTATGCATCTTGGCGGAATGGCCTATACGCACCGAGGTCATTACCGTTTTTGCTAGGCCACAGCCCTTGCAAACGATTTGGTTTAATTTTCTGTCCCTTCGAGGATGAACTACGGTCCGTGCTTGATCCCTTTAGAGTAGGGAAGGGTGCGAGGCAGCCGCAATGAGTTGCAGCATTGCCGGTCCAAAGACGTTAGCCCTCATCATCTAAGCTTGGTAGCTCGACGCAAGAGATGATTGTGGCCAGACTTGATGAGGCTTAGTTGCATGCCAGGTAAGTGGATGCTCATACTTCCTATCAAGTTATAAAGAGATGGTAAGCGAGGTAACGTGGGAAATGGCAAGGGCTTGGTGTGGCCTACGCTAAAGTCTAAGGCTTATGCCTGGACAAGACACGGCAATGTGACGGTTGCTCGGCTAGCTAGGAAATTCATTTATGAATTCCCTACGTAAAGGTAAAGCCGAAGACGCATGAAAAATGCATTGGCATTGGCCTTATGGCCTTAAACCCTTTGCGGGACAAGGGTAAGTTGGAACAATGTGGAAGCTAAGTTAGTTGCGTCATGCTCCACGAGCATGCTTGCAAGGGCAATTGGACGTGCATTTGCCTAGTTTTGAGGCCCGGATCGTAGCTTCATCATGGCGCACCTGGGAGATTACCGCTGCGGGGCAACGCGCCAAAGGCGTAATTTTCCGATCCGTCATACGATTTCCACCGTCCCACTGGACCGAAGCCACCAACCATTATCATCACCGCTGGTAGCCAATGTTCCAAATAAGCCAATGTCCCGGTCCAAGACAATACCGTACGCGCATGCCGGGCGCGCTTACGCACGCGCATGCCGGGCGTGCTTACCGACACGCATGCCGCGCGCTTATCAGACGCACATGCGAGGCACACATGTGCCAGACGCGCATGCTAACCACAATGCCACACCCGGGTTAGCACCAACAGCTGCATCCCTCCAAAGGCTAACTTCTATGCTCGATGGCCAGCACCAACAACTTGCATCCTTTCGAGCGCTAACAGCTTGCGCCCTTTCCTCGCGCCATCTTCTCCGCGCCACAACCAAAAAAGGCCGCCATCCTCACCCTTCGACGACGCCATGGCTCCAAAAGATCTGTTATCAAAACCGTGCCATCTCCGCACGATACACCCACCAGTAATCCGTGAGCCGCTTTGCCACCCCAACGTTTCTTCAAGCATGATAGATCCAACCGTCACTAGAGACGCCGTTACCCCCACCATCGTGGCAAGATACTTTGGAAGATCCTAAAAGCCATCCTCCTTTACCATCGTTGATTTAATGAAAAGACAAAAGACACTTCAATAGGACGTGCGTTTATAGATCAAGAGGCTCGCATGCTCTTGAACGCCCATGAAGGGATCAGCAATATAATTTCATCACACGTAAAGATCAGAACCACTTCTCCAAAATTGAAAGTAAAGGGGATCAACAACCCTCTTGAGTTCACGGGAGACCCTCTTCCCGTCAGACCCGTACGTATGGGGACTTCGCCCACAAAGTCGCGCAACTGTGATGAAACAAGATTATGTGAGATTATATATTTCTCCAAGGCGTAGCCAAGACATATTTCCATCCTCAACCGCACCGCATCAAGAAAGGCAGTGTTTCCATCCGTGAAGCCGTTAAAACACCAACCTCTCCTGGAAAAGTACGATTGATAAATAAAACCTGGGACTCTAACCACTTTTCATTTGAAGGGTGTTCAATTTCACAAAGACGCTGATTGACACAGCTCGCTCCGCTTCACGTCCTCCGGAAACCTTCCGCTTCAACGTTCGCTCCAAAGAGCCGCTCCACTTCGTTGTTCTCTCCATAAGATGCTCTTGATCCGAAATCGGAAAGCTTGACGTTTGGCTCTTTAAGTATCAATGTCCTCTCCAAGAGCCAAAGCCGCTTCAACGCCACTCCTTCCCGCAAAGGTTCGTGCCAAAGACACTCACCATCTCAAGGATTATGGTCAAATCCAGATAATCTTAAAGTCATGGCCACCTTTGATATATCCCCCAAAACTCGTGATCATGGGCGGTTTGCTCGCTACGCATCCAGCCAATCCTTTTACTCCCATGAATGCCCATGCAATTCCCGCCAACCTACTTTGTTCCAACGACAATGTAATCTCGTCTGATTACATCTACTACCAAGAACTCGTACCGCTCATTCGTGGACACCGACGGAGCTTCACCGCAAAGAGCAATCATTACAAAGCCATACTTGGGATCGAGGATTTACACTAATCCCTTCACTATCAAAGACTCATCGAAACGCTTTCATAAAATATTTTTCCCGAAGAAACAGAGGAGCCACGCGTGGCATCTAGAAAAGTACAATAAGTTTGCATCAAATCCCACGTGGACGTGATTCAACGATGCAATGAAAGTATGCTACACATTGGGACTACCAAAGATGGGACGCTTTCACTCCCCTCAACCAGGTTGTTTCTAATTTCAACATCATCATTGGTCAGGTTTTACGCAAAGAATTTCTCAACATGAAGCCGTACATATGCACCGAAGACTCCAAAAGCACGCCGCAGAGATACATTCACATATTCGACCATGACCATTGGATCAAACGGAAGTATAACCGAGGACCTGCTCACCGCGCCCCATTCCATATGATAGTCCAAGATTCGGAAAGGCTGGTTCGAAGGATGTCTCTTGGAACAAAGTCCTTGAAGACGTGATAGTAAAGACAACGACGACAAAATGTCTCCCAACTCATCTATTTCAAATTGTGTCTTCTAAGATTTCTACCATACAATCATCCACAAAATATCATCATCACGATCGAAGATCCGGAGACCGAACAACCTAAAGTCAAGGATGGCGGACAACGCAATTATAATATCCAAGATTAGCACCGACATGATCGCCGCGAGCATGTATTTCATCCATTCATCCCAAGAATGCAGGTGGAGTTTTGGTAAATTTTGGAATCCACGGGAGAGACACCGCAGACGAAAGCACGGATCCAAGAAAAACAAAAGAGGGTTCGATACCTCTTTTCTTGCGGACATGGTTTCTAGAGTTTGAATATAATGAAGACTCCTTCTTGCTCCATGACCGGGAATAGATGATGGGCGCGACTATACCACTTGGGCCCGCAACTTCCTCTCCCGAATTCTTCCCGAGTTTTCACTGTCGGACGTTTTTACCTCCTAAAAAGCTCAAAACATAAATATTCCCTCATAAGGGGATAGGAAATTCTTTTCCGGTCAGATGGAGGGGCGGACCGTCAAAATCCGGAGTTCGTACGAGAATTCTACAACAATTCTACATTTAGGAGCGCTAATTAGGGTTTCGTAATGCAAACCCTAATTTAGACAAAGTTGTTATCGCCACCATCTGATAGCAGAAGTTCAGCCATCACCATTTCCACCATTCCAAGTTTGACCAACAAGCTGACGGCTCCATTCCAAGCCGGACCAACGCGTGCGGCTCCCATTCTAAGCCGACCAACGAGTGCGCTCCCATTCCAAGCCGACAATTTTCATCTCACCACCCACCTGGCCCGCACCACCAAGAGATGATTTATGAAAATACGCCAACACGAAAGAACAAACTCTCTTTACCTTCAAAAAGGTTATCCAGACTTTCCCGACCATCTTTTCATGACTTATTATTTGGATCT
>JAJJWW010011259.1:0-57926 GCA_023531295.1 Papaver armeniacum | reverse complement strand
AGAGTCCAACCGCCTCTAGAAAGCATTTTTGGAATTTTAAAGTTGCTCATGTAGTGAGCAGAATAGAGTTCGGAAACCTGCTTAACCAAGGTAGTTCTAATGCCTCGATTAAGAGTTAACAATCTCTAACTTATCTTCTTTAGAAACTTCACCACATATGAAAGTCAAGATTTAGAATAATTAATCATCTCGACCGTAAATGCTCCCAAAACGTTCTAAAATTTCAAGAATGTTTTGAAGACCAACATCCGAGGCTTGAAAGAATAATAAACAACCATCGGCGAATAAAAGATGATTTATTGAACCGAGCTTTGAGATATTCTAATGCCCCGAATTTTGTTTTTACTCTGAGCTGACTCCAAAGACTTTGAGAGATATTCCATAGAGAGAATGAAGAGATAGGGAGACAATGGTTCTCACTGTCTTAACCCTCTAGTTGGGTTGTAAGATTTACAGGGACTACCATTTAGGCGAATGGAAATTGAAGTAGTTTAAATACATTGCTGAATAATTTGTCTCCACTCCTCGGAGAAACCCAAATGAATAAGCATATTATCTATAAAAGTCCATTCCAACATGTCGAAGGCTTTCGACATGTCTAGCTTGAGAGCCACTAAGGGAGACTTCTTTTTCGATTTTTTCATTGAGTGAATTAATTCATGTGCTAAGAAAATGTTGTCATTGATTAGTCTTTTCGGCACATATGCTACCTGAGCTGGAGAGATAATCTTATCCATCAGTGATTTCATTCTCATGACAATCAACTTGGAAATTATCTTATAAGAACAGTTACATAGACCAATGGGTCAATAATTAAAAGGAGTAGCAGGGTGTTGAGTTTTAGGGATCAGACAGATGATTGTTTGGTTAATGGAGTCTGGCATTTTTCTTGTAGCAAAGAAATTCTGAACCATGTTAGTAATGTCATCTCCTACAAAATCCCATTGGGATTGATAAAACCCTGCAGGAAAACCGTCCGGTCCGGGGGCACTCCAACTAGACATACTCATAAGGGTATTATGACTTCTTCTTTATCCGGGATTGCTAACAGCTTTTCATTATCTTCCTGAGATATTACTCTCTGAATAATATCAAAATAGGAGTCTTGAAAAGTTGGCTTTGTAGATGTAGCAATGGATGAGAAGTGATGAGTCAACAAGTCAGCAAGATCTTGTCTTTGGTGATACCATCTACCTGAAGGATCTCTCAGAGCATTAATGTTATTTCTGGTTCTTCTTTTGTTGGCTTTACTTTTAGGGTGAAAATAAGATGTGTTATTATCTTCATCTCTAATCCAACGATATCCCTCTTTTTGTTGCCAGAATTCCGACTCTATTTTTTCCCAATGTTTCAAACTATCTATTATTTCCTGAATTTAGCAATTAGTATCAGGACTGTAAGGAAGAGATTGTAGATGAGTTAATTGACTCTGATAAAACTATAAATGATCACTTATCTTCCCAAAATCCATTTTGTTCCATTTTGCTAATTTCTTCCTAGTATGTTTGAGTTTCTCATTTAAGCTTGAGTTTGGCCTATGATCATTCCATGAGTTAGTTATAGTATTCAGACAAGCTGAATCTCTTAACCAACATTTATAGAATTTCCAAGCCCTTGTCGGTTTATTATAATGTGCCTCAGTGAAAAGAAGGATAGGGCAGTGATCTGAAGCTCTAAAAGGAATATGATGCAATTGAGAGTCGATATCAGATCTCGCCATGCAAAGATTATGAAGAACATAATATATTCTAGCTCTTTTATAACCTTTTCCATCAGTCCTATTCGACCAAGTATAATTCGAACCTATGAATCCTAAGTCCATTAAACCAGCTGAGTCTATCACATTTGTAACCCAATTGTCCAAAGAATTATTATTAGAACTCCGACCCTTGCTATTTAAGTGAACATTAAGATCCCCAAATATCATCCATGGTTGAAAAATATTATCACTGAGATCTTTTAAAAATTCCCATTGTAATTTTTTCAAATCAGAATGAGAAGATCCATACACACAAGATAGTAGTCATTCCTCCCTACAAGGATTAGATTGAATTAATAGATGAATCATGTTATCAGCACTACAAACAACTTCACATGGGAAACCATTTTTCCAAAGCATTATTAGCCCCCCTGAAAGACCAACTGAACTCACATACCAAGCATTTGGGTAAGAGTATCTCTGGGAAAATATTTTAGCTTTATCAGAACTAATTTTTGTTTCAGATAGGAAAACCAAATCAGGATTATGTTCTTTAATAATTTCTCCTAAATAGTCTCTAGTGTCCTTAGCTGCATAACCCTGAACATTCCAAGCTAGTAATTTCATTTTTAAACAAGCAGAAAGATAATATTGAGGATTCAGACTTAGATGATTAAAATGGAAAACCTTAGCAAAGATAAAGTTTGAGTATTGAGCTAAAAGAGTGTATACTACCTGTTGAGCCTCACTTGGAGCTTTACCTCTAAGAGCTCTGATATAGTTTTGCTCTGACACTGTTCCATGATAAGATTGATGAAAATTAGGAGTTGGTGATTGATCATCTAAAATCACACGGGTGTTTTCTGCTGTTGAATTGTTGGAGCTAGATGGATGATAGCTTGACTCATTCATTTCAAAATGTCGAAAGAGAGATTGAATTGGTTCTTTAAATACTCTAGAATTATCAAAACTATCTGGATCTATGTTTTGAGCATTAAAATCATCCATTGACAGATCAAATTCACCCAAAGCTAAATAGGATTTAAGAAGGGCCATGTGATTTCCTGGGTTTTGATTCAATGTTTCAAAGAGAAAATGGTCTTGATGATTCCCACCTTGACTAGATTGATGATTATCCTTATGAACATTTAGATGAGAATCTGAGACTGAGCTAGGAGCTCCTTTTTTCATTCTTATCTTTTGTCGCCTATTTTAGACAAATCCTCTCCCTCTCTTCCCCTATTAACAACTTGTAACATACCTTGTGAATTGCATTCAATTGTTGTGACTGGTATAGAAGGGACCACTGAGTTGACCACCTGGCTGATACATTGAGATGAGTTCTGATGACCTTGAATAGTTGTCAACATCCCAAGAGAAGGCTGAATATTCTCCCTAACTTTGTATGCATGTGAATTGTTTGCTTCATTTAAAGCAGCAGGAACTATTGCTTGCTGATTGTGATCTTCTTCATACATGTTGGCTTCCATTTCTTGATGTGATTCTTGCGTAGGTTGAACTTGAGGTTGATTAGCAGCTACTCTGACACCACGGTTGTCTGGATGAATCCATGAGGGAGGATCCACAATAGAGTTTGGAGAAAGATAACCCCTTTGTTGTTGAAGTAGAAAGTTTGCTATCATCTCACACTCATTTTCTTTGTGGTCAATAGTATAGCAGTAGCCACAAAGGTTAAAGGGATGCTTTTCATAAAAGATATGTAACCAAACATCCCCATTAACTGCATTTTTAAGCCAAAATCCTCTTCGCAATGGATCCCTTACATCAACCAGAACTAATACTTTTTGTACCTTACCTTTGGGAACAATACAATCCGGTGGATCTAACTCCTTCACCTCACACATAGCTGCAGCAATGCCTTGCACAATAGTTGGGTTTGCAAACTCTGGTTGCATGTTATATAGACGAAGCCAAAGAAGTATTTTGGTTAAATCGACAATAGGTTTTGGAATTGATGGGCTCCATGGTACCAAAGCTAACAAATCACCCTCAATAAACCAAGGACGAAACCTTAGAACCATCTCATATTCTTCTGACGTGTAAAATTTAATCATAAAAGAACCATCGTCTTCTTTTTTAATGAAGATATCCTTGCTTTTGATCCATAACTTTTTTAACTCTTTGTCTAGCTCAATAACTATGAAAGTTCTAGCAGAATAAACCTTCCCTAAAAAACGGAAATTCCACTGAGCCGCCCCTTGAATCAGATCTTCAGTATAGATCTCAGGTAACTTTAAGGCATTTGCCTTGCAGAAAGTGTTGTGCTTTCCATTATTCCTTGGGGTTGAAGCGAGTTTTGGTTGTTTATGTCATGGAAAGAAAACTAAGGGTTGTATATTAGGATGGAGGAGAAAACAAGAATGATTCCTAATAGATTAACTAGATCATCGTATCTTTGATGGGTGAATGTTGGACACTTGTTCAAAAGCCTGTAAAATCTGCAACTCTTAATTAAAAAATTAAAGCTATTACGACTGCTTAATTTAATGGAATCCATCAGCGTGTGAGAAAGAATAAACAGAGATAAACTAATCAAAGAGTTGGGGAAAGGTGTAAATCTTGCAGACAGGTAAAAGCTAGATCTTCATGTATCTCATCAAACCAAGTATAAGAAGATGGAACAAAGTTTGTCAGGCAAAACCACTCCGACCTTCTAGGCTTCCATCCAAGTGCAACACCAACCTATTACACAGACATAGAAAGAGTTAGAACAAAATTTTAAATGAATATAGTATTATTTAGGGAGGATTAAAACATGCAAGGTATTAAAAGGATGATCGAGTTCAACTAGAAGATGATTGAGTTAACACCAATTTCCATTTAAATTGTTGATATTCAACTAGAAATACCTTTTTGATGATTGAGTTAAAACACCATGAATTTCCATTTAAATTGTTGATATTGGATTGCTGTAAAAGTGGAAAACCGATTTTTTTTGGTTTGGTTTGACTCTCGTGAAAACCATTAATTTTTAGGAACATGAAATACCTTTTTAGAGGAAAATTGAAACAAATCTAATATTTCATTATGATACTCTCCCTCTTTCTCTTTCTCCTCTCTCGCCGTAATACCTTGTAGGTAGGCGTTTTTTCTTCTTTTGTAAACAGTTTAGGCAACTATTCTTGAATTTTTTATTTTTATTTTTGTAAACCAATACTATCCGCTATTTTATTATCGTTTTTTTTTTTTTGTGATTTTTATTTTGTATGCGCAAGTGGCAAGTTTGACAAAAGAAAAAAATTTGAGTGGATATCGAATGCATACGCTCCCACCTTTCACTATGCTCCAAACGAAAATGCAGTCACAAATCATTCCATGTCCACGAGCTTAAATTATTGAGGATTTAGTCTGATCGAGGATAAATCCTATCGTGGTTGCTGGCTCCACGTGTCGCAGGCTGCGGCTAACATGGTCATGGCTGCTAATAGGGTATCAGTTTGCTGGAGGATGCCCAAAGATTTGTCATTCTGGCTACTTCCCCAGAAAACAGGCACCCTCATTAGCTAACACTAAAGAGGGCGGCTAACATACTACAACTGCTGTAAGGTAAACTGTATACATATTTTAAGCGGGTATCAACCTTTCGATTTTCTTACAAATTAACGGTACAGACATTTGCCTTCAATGGTAACAAGAGGCTTACATTAGGGTCATTAAAGGATTTGTTTATTTTTGCAGTAAAAAATTACGAAGTCTATTTTAGTTTTTGAGATTCCAGAGAGAAAAATGCAGATCAGAGAGAGAATCATTCACATTGATAAACCTTTGGATAATAAAAAGAATAAAGAATCTATACACTCAAGAAGAAATTACTAGACAGTGAATGAAAAGGGCAAGATCAAGAAGAGGAAGATTTCTGATAATAATAACAAGAACATCACTGGATTCTTCAAATATCTCAGGGATCTTACTTGTAGCTGATTTTGGTTAGTGAATACAAGGTACAAACTCCCTTCTCTCTTTTCTTCATTTTTAGGGTTTCTTACAATATTGTTAATCAGTGATTATTTGGAAAAACCTCATGTTAGTTAGTGTTGGATTGATTAATTGGAAGTGAAATTCTTAGGAAATCATGTCTAACTATCATTTGCGAGAATTTTGTTTATTGATTTCACCATGTATGGTAGTACTCTACTGGTAAGCGGATTATTTTGTGTAGGTTCATATATGGAATTCGTGTGGTTTACTTTGTTAAAACCAGTATCCCAAATATTTGAAATATAAAATGAATCGTAGGTTTGACTTTGATTTCCTTTATGTGCTTATTATCAAATCTGATTTAGAGCTCTATGGCGTCACGTTTGTGACTATCTGGGAGAACCAGTCTCTTCCTTGGAATATTGGATTTCATTTGACTTCTCAAGGAGGGGAGAATGTATTTTTTGTGAAGTGAGTTCTGTCTCTTTGTAGTATCAAAATATGCGTGGTTATCCCGTTTCAAGATTGGGATTTGGTGTCTGTAGGATTATTCTTCTTGAGACGATCGGGGCTATAATGTGCTTTTATGATTGGGACTTTGCAGGAACATGGGCTCTTTTGCTTAACTAGAGGACATTTGGTTGTACAAAGCCCTTTCATGGTCTGGAAATGTGTTTTCTATGTATGCTTATTGCTCAAACCATGTTTTTTCATCTGGCAACTCTGGTACATGTTGGAAAGGCGTACAGCTATTTAGAGTATCATTAGAATCACTTAGTCTTAACAGTCAAAGTTGATTGGTTTCATCTAGAGCCTTGACCTTTAGAAATGTTGCTTTACAATTTTATCATCAGTTGGTTGGGGTATTGGTGAGTGTGAAATCGGCCGTAAATAAGGAAGCTGGTGGATAACTTTTGTGATGCAGAGGAGTAAGTTCCAAGTAGCCAGATCGCTTGCTTTCCACTACTCCGAAGTTGTTATAATACACATTTTGATCTCTAGCCCACCCTCCTTACAGAGCTTGTCCGGAGCAAACTCATTTCTAAACTATCAAGACATACCGGATCTTGTATAAGTAAACATGATCATGGCTATGGTAACAGTATTTAAAGGCCATATAGGAAGTGTGATGAGATACTGAGATGGAACACTGGAAAAACACTTTCAGGAATAGAATCACCAGAACATGGGCTGTGTTATTATGATCTAAGTTGTTACAAGGAGGTATGTGAGAGTATAAAATAGACTTTGGTGAGCACTTTATAGACTTCTTAAACGTGCTTTCATAACTCACTTCAGCTTACAGAGCTACCTCTTTACCTAGAGGAGGGTTAACTTACACATGAAAAAACAAAAGATTAGCTGATTTACATTTACTAGAGCTTGGTAGCCAGAAACATTAAGGGGCACCACGGATATTCAAGTGAGTAGATTTCGGTACACTGTAATTAGTGATTAATTGAAAAACCCCATGTTAGGTAGTTTTGATTGATTAATTGGAAGTGAAGTTCTAAGGAGATTATGTAAAAGTAAAACTATCATTTCAGTAGAATTTTGTTTATTGATTGATTTCACCATGTTTGGTAGTACTGAACTGTTGATTTGCCTAAGCAGATTATTTTCTAGTGTAGATTCGTCTATGGAATTTCGTTTTTTATTGTTAAAAACTTTAAATATTACATGAATTGTAGGTTGATTTCATTTTCGTTGTATGTTTTCTATGGGAGAATCAGTATCTTCCTTAGAATATTGGATTTCATTGACTTCTCAGGAAGGAAAATATATATTTGGGAAGTGAGTTTATTTCTTTGTGGTGTCAAAATATGGGTTTATCCCATTCCAAGATTGAGATTGGGTCTCTAGAACTATTCTTCTTGAGCCAATTGGAGTAATACTTTTATGATTTGGACTTCGCAGGACTGTAGATTCTTATCCTTAGGTAGGCAACACTTTGTAGTAAAGAGCCCTTCCCTAGTCTGAAAATGTTTTGTTTTCTGTGTATGCTTATTACTCAGCCCTTGTTTTTCATCTGGTGACTCTGGTTCATCTAGTAAAGAATACAGTTATTTTCTTAAGTTTTATCTAGAGAATTCCAGATATCTCGAGCATAGTTAGAATCATCTGGTCTTGACAGTCAAAGTCAATAGGTTTTATCTAGAGCTTTAGAGTTACGCTCTCCATTCTTATTTGTTGGCTAGTAGTATTTTGGTAAGTGATGAAGTTGGGCATACACTCCCCAGCATAAGGAAGCTGGTATATAATTTTTGTGATGTGGAGTAGTAAGTTCCAAGTAGCCCAATATCTTGCGTTTCTCTATGCTGAGGTTGTTGTAACACCTCGATAACATTATACAAATTTTGAGCGACAGCCATCGCTCCTTACAAGTCTTGTTCGTAGCAAGCTCATTTCTAGAAGTTACATTGCCATCCAGTAATATGTATTATTTATCATTCATATGGCAACCAACCTAGTGAGCATTTTGATTTCTAGGCTGTATAAATGAAGACTCTCAAGACTAATGTATAAAATAAAAAATGATGAACCTGAAACCACAGCTTCTCTCGTACTAGTATTTAATGGGCCTGCAGAAGTGTGAAAAGATATTGAGATGCGAACACAAGATAAATCAATTGTAGTAATAGATTTACTGGAAGAGGGTTGTGTTATTATGATCGAAGTTGTTACAAGGAGGTATGGGAGAATATATAAGAGACTTTAGTGAGCAATTGATGACTTCGAGAGCTTTGCTTTATAAGTCACTTCAGTACACAGAGTTTCCTCACCTAGAGGAGGGTTAACTAACTCGTGAAGAAACAAAAAAAAGATCACTTACTTGACCTTACTATTTAGAAACTGCAACAGGCGCTATATTTCATTGTGAGAGACGCAGAATCGTGTCGGGATCATGGTTCATACAAGGGAGAATCGAACTCCCAATTGGTAACTAGACTAATCAGAAATTGTAGAGTGAAAGCTGTAGATTGATCCAGACGATCCAACAATTATATCTTACCACCACATCTTCTGCTGTACCTGCTGCACCTTGCTTTGTTTTTTAAACCACGTTTCTTAAAGCTTAAACATCTGCTGTCCCATGTCTTATTATTTCAGTTTGAATCTTCAGTATGAGCTAGTGTCCATGAAGGAGATACTTGATGTATGCTGTATCAAGAACATGTCTCATTTTCACGAATGTTTTCTAATCAAGTTTTTTCTCTATTTCTTTCAGCCATGATTCGAAGCGAAGGATTACTGGTGAGGATTACTGCTGAATGGAGTAATCCATGAAGGAACAGCAAGCAGGACTTACTGTCGTATCTATATCTAATAATTATAAACACAGGATTTATTTCAATATTATTTTATGACTAGAAATAAATATAAGAATGTAGAATTGAAAGAATAGAATGTTATGTACAGAACTAGTTTCAGGTTCCAACTAATCTTTTCTGCAGTTGATGACTTCTATTTTGGTCTCTGATTAAAGCATACAGTTTTTTGTTTTCACAGTTTTCTCTGATTCAAAAACAGAAAGTGACAAATATCTAGCTAAGTTCGACGGGCTTCTTATTTTGAATTGCTTCTTTTTTTCACAGTTTTCCAACACTAATAGCTTTGTACTATGTAATGTCACAAGCATGGTTTTAGCTGAGTGTTACGAAACCATGATGCCTGAAAACTGAGTGGTATGAAACCATGGCGACTATGAATTGTTTTAGCTGAATATCTGAACACATATAAGCGTCTAACACTCACCCTTTACATCATCCATATTACACCCTCTGCAAAATGGGATCTCTAGTCGCCTCAGCAGTTCAGGCATATCATTGACCAATGAGAAATTGATTAAGCAATTTTTACTCAAACAATCAGAGTTGTGCAGCTGATGAGAGGCTGAGAAGAATGGCTCTGAGCTAGCCTAAACAGATTTAGCTTGTAAATCACTTGCCTAGATTGTTATAGCATTATTTTAATGTCAAACTCGACTTTCTACAATTCATTGGATATCACAGAGGTCTCAGTTGCAAAACGTTTTGTTAATCAAGTGGAGAACAAAAGCCCTGCTTTAAGAGAGGTATGAGCAGTTTCTCCCTTGATCTTAATGCATAAATTTTGTTGCTGCAGAAATTTTTAAGGTTCAAGTGAGAGTCCTCCAACTGGTTTGTGCCGAATAGTAATGCGGTAAACAAAAAACATACATCCGCAGGAATGGCTAAGAGCACAAAAAGAAGCAGCATGAGACATTAGATTTTCTTCAAATTACTTCTCAAGGTCATGAAATCAAGCCTTGTCATCTCCTTATCGCATTCACTTTCCTAGACCAGGGCAAGATGGGATTCACCTGCACTTGGTTCTATACCTGTAACATCTCTCCCCTGAAGGATGTCCATTTATAACAATGATGAGATTCTCTTGGGATAAGCCAGGGACAGAAGCAGGACATTCAATGCTGCAGAACAGACACCTACTCATCTCAGCACCCGGACTAACGAAGTTCCGAGTTAGAGCTCTCTATCAGGTTTATGCCATATTGGCAAGAGAATCCTTTGCAAATTTAATTCCAAGCACAATTAGCAGATAACATATAGACATGAAACAAGATCATAGTTCATTGACAAGAAAAGTTTAAACCATTACAGACAGATTTGGCACTAACAACAGACCACAACACCGTAACATCTCATTTTCTTTATTCTTCACATTTCACACTAAAACACCATACAAGACTTAAAGTAGAGCAGAGACTCATTGGTAATAGCCCCAGGGTCTTAAACAGAAATCTGAACAGATTTGACTTCAGGCTTCTTCTCTTCAACTTTAGGAACGCTCACAGTAAGTACTCCATTCTCCATAGACGCCTTAACCTCATCAACTTTTGCATTCTCCGGCAATCTGAATCTCCTTAAAAACTTACCACTGCTCCGTTCAACTCTATGCCATTTATCGTTCTTCTCTTCCTTCTCTCGACTTCTTTCACCACTTATCTGAAGTACTCTCCCTTCTTCAACTTCAACTTTCACTTCTTCTTTCTTAATTCCAGGAAGATCCGCTCTAAAGATATGGGCTTCTGGGGTTTCTTTCCAGTCGATCCTAGTGTTTGCCAATTGTGAAGTTTCTTTTGAAATTTCAGAACGACCAGGAAAGGAAAGTGCAGAAGAAGTGGCACCTGAGAATGGGAAACCTTGGAATGGATCCCAGATATCTAGTGAGAATGGGTCGAAAACGTTGGTCCTCTGGTTACCGAAGAAACTTGGAATCATCGACATTGCTGAGATTTATTGGTTTTGATGTTCAATTTGAAAATTGTTCTTTCTGAGAATTTGGGAGTGAGGTTATGAGAATTTTCAGAATTTTCAAAATTGGATAGGATGGTTATGTCGATCGAAATCATCTCGTATTTATAATTAAGAGGGATTAAGGTCTGTTTGTGGAGGTTTTCTTTTAAGATTTCTACAACATTCTCCATTGTTCCAGAGAATTGAAGAACAATGACTCTTCTAGAGACGTCTATCTTCTTTTTCATTTTTTTTTTTCTTTTTGTGGATATTGTACTGGAAAAAGTTTAGTCTAGTAACTTCGATTGACCAAATGGGCCCATACAGTTCAAGGAATTGTCAAGTGAAAAAATATGACCTTCGATGTGGATGGGAAAATATCACCCCAGTGACCCCACTACAGGTCCATGTTAAACCTAGTCCGGCAAGTTAGTAACGGTCTGAGCAAGTGTAATCGGTGACGTAATAATTTTCTGGCAAGAGGAGCAAGTGTAAACGGGGTAGTTCTAGATTGACCGAAAGTGTGCACTTCGTTTTCTCCCGAACAGTAATACAGATGGTGGGGCTCGTCCCTGTTGGAGTTTAGCAGGGGCCCAGTGCTATTAGAGCACGGTACAAATCGAAGTGTAAATCTTCGGTGGATCTATCGTCTTTGTTAAAAAAGAAGGAATAAGAGATTCATTCACACTTGCTTCGTAAACAATGCAGGTAGAACCGTTCTTGTTAAAATTGTCTTGTCTGCAATTCCTTTATTTCTAATGGGAATATATCTTCTGCCTAAAGGTGTTACTAGTCATTTAGACAAAATCATAAGGAATTTTTGGTGGGGTCACCCGTGTGATACAAGGAATGCTCACTTTATTAATCAGAATAAGTTACTTCTTCACAAAGATTCTGGAGGGCTAGACATTAGAAGTATGGAATTCATCAATAGGTCTTTAGTCTGTGAATTGGCTTGGAGATTCGTGGAGAATAGAGATGATAGATGGGCTCAAATTTTGGATGCAAAATATTTAAAGGGTGAATCATTTTGGACAGTAAACACTCCAAGAATTTACTCTTCTATATGGAACAGCATGTTACAAATTAGAGAAATTCTATCTAACAAGGTTTTCTGGCAAGTTTCAGGCTCTTTAACTCTAAAAATCTTCAGTGAACCATGGATCCCAAATCAAATGGAACATATTCTGCACAAGACGGAAAATATTCCTCCAAATATTCAGATTATTTCTCCAAACACTATGGATTGGAATGATACTCTGATCGATGGTTTATTTCCTTCGAATGCTTACATATGCGGTGAGGATAGGAATGACACCTTAATCTGGACTCCATCAAATTCAGGCAAGTTTACTTCAAAATCATGTTATAAGAGTCTTGCAAATTCTATTCCATCATCTTCAGATTTAAGTAATTTTCCCAGGAAAAAGTTTTGGGCTTTCAACAATATTCCTCCGAAGATTCTGATGTTTGGGTGGAGGCTTATACACAATGGCTTAGCATTCAAGGCGAATATTTTCAAGTTTAACAAAAATATTGAGATACAATTGTTGATGGTGGATTTTAGTTTAGGGCTAAAATTGTAAAACCAAATTTATGCGCTGACATCGTGCAAAGGATAAATCCACTGATAAGTGATGAATACTTCTTCACTTTACTAATTCTCCTAGAATGGAGCATGTGACAACAAATCCCAGTATTTTGTGAATTAAGTACACAAAAGTCATCCAGGTTGGAGTATGTAGTAACAATCCCATATACCCTGTTAATTTATAGAGTTATTAATTAATTAATGATTAGCCTTGTATTTCCTGTGTTTTTCCCGCAGAACTCTCATTATTGGTGCGGCATGACGACTGAGTGTTGCTCTCAGCAGAGTAACACGAATCTCCAAGTGTTAATAATGAGGCATGCACGAAATACCCGTACAGGCTACATCTCTCGGTGTGTTATACTAGCCCGATTGAGCATATTTGAATCTGGACTCTCCATATCAGTCTTAGAAACAATCACGACCACGCAAGTTGGCCGCATCATTTAACCAGCCTAGACGATCCTCAGCAGGAGAAGGCTATCACCACAATAACCACCAGCGGGGCCGTTTATGCCCTGGTCGGTTGAACACACGCCATGCTCCCAAACAACCACCGAACGCTAGCCTGAAGTAGGATGGTTGGGCTGGTGTGGAGCAGCTTGGAAAATCTCGTACACACAAGACTGTCAATGTCGGTCTCAAACAGATCGCGGTCGTCCAACTTCGCCAGCATGGTTGGACGGCATAGATCGTCCCATGGCCGGTTGGACAAGCGTTGTCCTGCACACCGGCGGGCCCTCTTTCTACTTACCTGACCGACCTTCTCACGACCTAGCTAGGGAGGAGCAAACGCTTGCTCGAAGTTCGGCCGGCGTGATGCTTTAAGGGTCACAGGAAAGTCCACTAGTGTCTTAAATTGATCACGACCATCCAACTTCACCTGCATGTTTGGATGGCTTAGATCAAGCCTACACCGTGGGCCCACCTACACGCATGACCGATCGACCAAGGCCAACCATGGCCGGACGTCTCGAAACGCGTGCCAAAAGTAGGCATGTCGGGCGGTTTCCAAATCCTTTGCGGCATGGGATTTCTGTTGCAAATCGATCTCAACCGCTCCTCTTTGCCGGTCAAATTGAGTGGCCTAAATCTCACCTTCATGGGACAGTGAGGTACGGACGTGTACACCGGCAATCCGTCTACACGCATGCCTGGTCGGTCATGCCTAAAACACCCCCCATGCTTGGTTTCGACCAAGCTGAAGAGTGATACTTGCGCACCTCTTCAAAACCCTAAACTCCGTCAACGGTCGCAGATGAGCGTCACAAGATCATCTCATCCGTCCAACTCTAACAACTTGGTTGGTCAGCCCTGGCTAGGATTTAAACGACCAACGAAGCATCCCCATGATCACCGTCCGCCATTCTTCCACATAGAGTGATCGGCCAAAGCAAGGCTCGCCCATGCAGTCTCCAAACGATCACTTGAAGATGGTTGGACGTGATACTATTTTAAGATGATTGATCGTGACTTACTCCGTTAAGCCTTAAAATAGCGATGCTTCATACATGCTGAATATATTCGATGCATTACATGCATAGAATACACACGATATTTCATAAATATCGATTTCCCAAATAACTTAGTTATTTAACCTTAGCACCGTATGCTACCTTCTGTGGGTCCCACGATTCACACAATCGAGACATCGAGCATGTCACAAACTGGGGGATACTTACTGGGGTATTGGTCTGGCGGTTTACAGTGTGCAGCGTGCAATGCGCCATCACAAGAACGTGTCAGGAGGCATGGACGGTTAACGATGATAGGAGAAGTGGGACAAGACGTGATCGTGCAATCACCCACACGACCCCACTACTCCATCTCTCAACTTCCTCCACTTCCTACGAGATGAGGGTTTGCGCTCTATGACTTGTATAAATAGGTCCTTTGGCTATTTCCAACATCCAAGAGACAAGCACAGAAAACCAAGTGTTGTCATTCGTATCCAGAAAACACCAGAGCTGATTGCTTACATTATTGCAAGCCAGTTCTATATTCTGATACAAGTCATAAACAACCAACACCTTCACAATCTCAATACCTTCTTTGCTTCCCTCCCTAAGATCAACCCCATGTCCTTTACTTTGTGACCGAAGCAAGTCTGGAACGGCCAGAATTGTATAGATTGATCTCTCGAATCAAAATCACTCCCGTGCAGTGCATTTGTTTAGGGTTTAGATTCATTTCTCATCCACACACCCAAAATTACCAAAACCAGCAGAAATAGTTTTTACCCATAAACAACAATGTTCTTTCTGTAAGGCAGAAGTGGAATCAGTGGTTCATATCCTCTTCAATTGTGTCTGGGCTAAGACAGTTTTCAATAATGTCCCATTACTCTCTTCTTTTCACTATTGATGTTCATGATCCAAGGTAGATTTTTGATTGTTGGATGCACGATAGGGAAGCTCGGAGATTTGAAATGGGTCTTTGTATCTTATGGAATTTATGGAAGATGAGGAATGAAATTGTTTTCCAAGAAGCTTCCATTTCTCTAGGAAAAATCCTAAAATTGGTAAACTTGGATTTCGAGAACTTCGGTGTAGATGGAAATAGTAATATCAGTGGAGATAGTTCATCTATATGTCCGCAGCAATGGGAACCACCGCCTGCGAATTTCATGAAGATTATTGATGATGTTGTGTTTGTCCCACACAAGGAGCTCGTCAAGGGATTTTATGAGTTATTTCCACAATAATCCTCTAAGGGAGATTGTGGTAAATTTAAAGGTCATTCTTGGTGAAACTCGGATGCAAAGTTTCTCATTTTGATAGTATATAGTTTCAGTCTCCCCACAAGCATGTGCAATAATTCTTCTCGTCAAGTGATTTTAAATCTCGAGAGTTATTTCCAAGGATCCCATGGAGTATCTATTCGATAGAATGTTTATTTGATGTAACTTCTCCAATAATCCCAGAAACTAAGGCAATTTTTTTAAACTTGGATTTGGCACAAAATCTAAATCTGAGGATTATTATAATTGAAGATGATGTGGTAAATGTGATAAAGGTCATTCTTGGTGAAACTCAGGGTATCCCATGGAGTATCTATTCGATGGTTAGGAAAATAAAAGACAGAGTTTCTCATTTTGATAGTATATAGTTTCAGTCTCCCCACAAGCATGAAAATGAGTTAGCTCACAATTTGTATCAGTATGCAATGCATAATAACTTCAAGGGAAGGTGAAATGCCTCTTTACCTCTAGCTTGTATTTCTTTAAACCTCAACATGAATGGGGTAGTGTTTTAATAAAGTTTGAGGGTCTCTTTGAGACCCTTTTCCCTTCAGAAAAAAAATACTACCTAATTAATTCAAAACAAAGAAACAAAAAAAAAATAGTAACATCTATTAGCTTCCAAGCGGGAAAATACCACCGATGAGTCCCATGCGTCTATATTTTTTTTCTTCCACGTACTTTATAAAATAGCAGCACAAATCAAGTTCCATACATTTATATTTTTTGAGTTAAGTTCCAAGCTTGAACAATTATAGTATGTCCTCAGGAAATTGAAAGTACCATCCCAATTTACTTTGAAAATCCAACCAGGCATCCTCAGCAAAGTTGCGGTGGAGAAAAAGAGGGTAATTTGATTTATGTTCATTATAGAATACACAAGTGTCATGTAAGTCTCCTTTTCTTATGAAAAAGTTTCTTGTAGGCAACTTGGCATAAACAACAAGCCAAAAGAAAAAGGTAATTTTTATAGGGTATTCCTGTTTCCAAAATAAAAGAGAACATTGACCATATGTTAACTGAGAATCGTCATCATTGTTAAAAGATTCGTAAATTGATTTCACAGAAAATGTATTCTTAGTAGATAAAGCTCATTGCAAATTATCCTCCATATCAGAGTTGAAACTAAAAGAAGCAAAATCATAGAGTACCATTACCATTTTTGTATTGGCAATGGCATTTAGACGTCTTGGTACTTTTACGTTTCGAGTAATACTTCCTCTATCTGCAACACCCATATTAGTGTTAAAGAAAAAAATTGACCTAGAAAAAACATAAAGATTAGGATAACACTTTTTTATTGGAGAGTCATAAATCCAATTATCCTTTCAGAATTTGCACCTTGTGCCCTTGTTGACTTTAACTCTCACATGCTTTAGAAAAATTGAGGAATATTATATGATTGCTCTCTCCACAAGATTTCAGAAGTATATTTAAGGGTTTTATAGATCCAATTAACACTTGCAGTGTCATATTTTTATGTTATAACCATTCATCTTTAGTAGCGACCCTCCACAAACATTTCATCAGAAGAGCATGATTCACCTACCTCAGATTTTTAATGTGCAAACCGCTTTTTTCCGTATGCACGAAACACTCCACTTCATAAAATGTAACCTCTTTCCACCTCTGATATCATTCCAGAAAAGATCTTTCATGATTCTCTCTAACTTCCTAGAAACAGGCCAACAAACCTTATAGAAGGACATATAATATACGAGTAGATTAGAAAAGTGAAATGACGAGGGTACAAGTATACCACAATCTTTGCGATATCAACCTATATGACACACCTTTCGTGATCTAATATAGACAGAGGCTGTCAAGAAGATAACAACCACAATATGTACACTTGATATATAAAAAATATATCGAAACTGAACCTAACTATTTGGATCAAACCAAAGTATTGAATTAACCTACAAGTGCAGTTACATTATTCTTTGTTACAGCTAAAACAATAATTATAATGCGAAAAGTACACATCAAGATTTTTTTAAAGAGAAAACCACAAATGCATAAAAACTCTGGAACCTGGTCCAGTTTTGAATACTCTCATAATTAAGTCGTTATACAAAGACTACTACCAACTTCGTATCGTTGAGACCAAATAAACTAACTCCAAGTTACATAGTTCCTTGAGTGTCCCTGGGCCTACTATCAATCTAGTCAACGCACGCGAATTCTGAGATAGATTTCACTATCTTAAGTTGTTTCACCTGCTGTGAAGACTTCAAGCACTCAACTCATTTGGGTCATCTTCCGAAACAGTAAATGACTAATCTGTGTTCGGTAACCGCCCTAGATCTCAAGAACTTAATCAAAGATATATGTTGAGTTCAAAAAAGTCTCTTCTGTTTAAATAATATAAACCCATTTGATCGGTTCAGATCAACTAAAATAATCAGATCTAGGTTCAAAACCTATCAGATTCGGATCCTTAAGAAAATCACCAAATGATAGATCGTCGATCTATACGAAAAGCTATAATATGTCTATCGACTAGAGCTATGTCGGATACCAATCAAATGTGCACGAAGTATATCGCAAAGATCAGAATTCAATAAGATATTTTCTTGTCTTCAAATCTTCAGTCTTCAACGTACCTGCATAAATAAATTGATTCCCTTATGATCAATCACGCATAGAACATAGTCTATTAACAATGGATGCTCACAAGCTTAGCGTCAGATTTAAAAAAATAAACCTGAACTATGTCGATCCTTGATATAGTTTGAGTAACCTTATGTCATAAGACAAGGCTCTCATAATAATAAAACTAGGTGAATATCAAGGTTCAACTACCGTTAGTCAATCAAATCAATAATCGAAAATAAAATAAAAATATGATTTTACTTTCCCACCAATGGTACATATAATCGAATATCACTCTGACTACCAAATGAAGTGCGAGTATCATGATAAGTTTATAAAAATAACAAACTTCACTACTTATAGACCAAGGTATATTGGTGTTGATGGTGGATTTTCATTTAAGGCTAAAATTGTAAAGGCCAAAATTATGCGCTAACATCTTGCATAAGATAAAGCCATTAATAAGTGATGAATACTTCTTCACCTTACTAATTCACCTAGAATGGAGCATGTGACAACAATCCCAGTATTCTGTGAATTAAATACACAAAATTCATCCAGGTTGGAGCATGTAGCAACAATCCCATATACCTTGTGAACTTATAGCATTATTAATTAATGCATGACCATCCTTGTATTTCCTGTGTTGTTCCCGCTGAACTCTCATTATTGGTGCGGCATGACGACTGAGTGTTGCTCTCAGCAGAGTAACACGAATATCCAAGTGTCACTAATGAGGCATGCACGAAATACCCGTACAGGCTACAACTCTCGTTGTGTTATACTAGCCCGATTGAGCATACATCTCTCGGTGTGTTATACTAGCCCGATTGAGCATATTTTGAATCTGGACTGTCCATATCAGTCTTAGAAACAATCATGACCACGCGAGTTGGCCGCACGATTTAACCAGCCTAGACGAACCCTAGCAGAGAGCAGAAACCACAAAGAATGACCACCAGCGGGCCCCTTAGTGCCATGGCCGGTCAAGTACAAGTCACGCCCTCCAAACAACCACCAAACACCATGCTGAAGTTGGATGTCCAAGATGGTATGGAGCGGCTTGGAGGAGCTCGTACGAACAAAGGCTGCCTACGGCAGTCTCAAATCCATCACGTCCGTTCACCTTCGCCGGCGCGGATCCCCCCATTCCCGGTAGGACAAGCACCGTCATGAATACCGGCGGGCCCCCTTTCTACCTGCATAGCCGACCATCTCACGACCTAGCCAGGAAGGAGCAAACGCTTACCCAAAGTTCGACCGGCGTGATTCTTTAAGGGTCGCAGGAAATCCCACTAAGGGTCTTAAATCGATCTCGACCATCCAACTTCACCGGCATGTTTGGATGGCTTAGATCAGACCCCTAGCCATCAGACAGGTATTGGCGTGATCACCACCGGCCCAATGTGGGTCCCACATGGTCGGCCTCCCCAAAAGAGGAGCGTAGCTTGCCAATTCGTCCAGACAAAGTAGCGTGGACATGAAACCCTAATTAAGGTTTGCGGCATATCACATGTGTCGCAAATCAATCACGACCATCCATCTTCGCAGGCATAGTGGAGGGTGTAGATGTAGATTCAAAGGGTCATGAGCATGTCAACACGATCACCGTGGGGCCGTATACACGCCAGACCAATCGTCCAAGACCGACCATGTCTATACGCCTCGATTCATGCGCCCAAACTAGGCATGGTCACGCAGTCCCGATTCCTTTGCAGTAACGGATTTCTGCCGCAAATCGATCTCAACCACTCAACTTTGCCAGACGAATTGAGTGGCCTAGATTATATCTTCACGGGTTAATGAGGTATGGACGTATACACCAGCAAGCTGTCTAAACGCATGCCCGATCGGTCCTGCCTAATACACCTCCCATGCTTGGTTTCGACCAAAGAGTGATGCTTGCGCACCTCTTTTAAACCCTAAAACTTCATCAACGGTCGCAGATGAGCGTCACAGATCATCTCGTCCATCCAACTCTACCAGCTTGGTCAAGCAGCCCTGGTTAGGAGTTAAGAGACCAGCAAGGCATCACCAAGATCACCGTCCACCACTCTTCCACATGAGGTGATCGGCCAAATCAGGGCTTGCCTGTATAGCCTCCAAACGATCACTCGAAGATGGATGGACATGATGCTATTTTAAGACGCTTAAATTCTTGACTTACTCCGTTAAGCCTTAAAACAACGATGCTTCATACATGCTGAATATACTCGATGCACTACTTGCATAGAATACACACGATACTTCACAAGTATCGACTTCCTAAATAACTTAGTTATTTAGCCTAGCATTACATGCTACTTTCTGTGGGTCCCACGATCCACACACTCGAGACATCAATCATGTCACAAACTGGGGGATACATATTGGGGTATTGGTCTCATGGTTTATAGCGTGCGGCGTGCAACGCGCCATCACAAGAACGTGTCGAAGTCATGGACGGTTAGAGATGACAGGAGAAGTGGGCAAGACTGGTCGTGTAACACTAACACACAACTCCACTACTCCATCACTCCACTTCCTCCACTTCCCACGAGAGACGTGAATAAGGCTCAAATGACTTGTATAATTAGGTTCTCCTCCCTATTTCCACAACAACAAGGCAAGACAAGACAACAGAGGCAAGTGTTGATACAATCGTATTCAAACACCGGAACTGATAGCTTACATCCTGCAAGCCAGTTCAGCTTTATGATACAAGTCATACATAGCCAACACCTTCACAATCTCAACGCCTTCTTCGCTTCCCTCCCTAAGATCAACCCCATCTCCTTCACTTTGTAACCGAAACAAGTCTGGAACGGCCATTTCTTGGTTTAGGACGGATTTGCACAGATTGATTTCTCGAATCTACAAGCACTCCCGTGCAGTGCATTTGTTTAAGGTTTAGATTCATTTCTCATCCACACACCCCAAATTACCAAAACCGGCAGAAATAGTTTTCACCCATAAACAATTAGCGACCACAGCGGGAGGTTAATCTCTCGGTTGTAAAGTCAATTTCTTCAATACCATTCAATCAATTTCAAGACGGTTGGTCTTAGGACCGCCTCGACAGTCTCAAATCCTGATAGTTCCTCCAACGGAGATACCCCTCCTCCTAACGGCGTATCTGACGGCATGATCAGGAGATTTCCATTCTTAAGCGAACTAGCACGGGTACAGGAGATTCACACGAAGAACATGGAGTTAATCAAAGAAGCGGTAAACGGCATACTTGATCTCCTCATCAAGATGACATCAGAGATGAGCGTTCCGGAGACCTCTACACTGGGGACTAGTTCCCCTCAGATCAACAGCTTTACTACGAACCAGACAAGTATGCCGTTTACCGCTTCTTAAGCGAACTAGCACGGGTACAGGAGATTCACACGAAGAACATGGAGCTAATCAAAGAAGCGGTAAACGGCATACTTGATCTCCTCATCAAGATGACATCAGAGATGAGCGTTCCGGAGACCTCTACACTGGGGAATAGTTCCCCTCAGATCGAAAGCTTGTGTGAACTCTTGCACCTCTCGAAAAATCAACGGGCAGAGACGTTTGCTGCAATTAATAAAATAGCTCTGGACGTACACCTGACTCCTTCACGTCCAGAAGTCTTAACTGCATCGAAAACATCTGTAAATAATGTTACATTTACAGAAGATGACATGATGGCAGAGGAAGGTCACAACCGGGCCCTACATGTTACCGCACGCATCAAGGGTTCAGAGTTCAGGAGGGCCCTCATCGACACGGGAGCATCTTCGAATGTGATTACTCTCAAGACTCTCAGGAAAGCCAAGGTTAGCACATGCAAGATTGTACGGCAGCCCACCACAATGACGTACTTCGAAGGAAACCAGACCAGCATATACGGGTATGTCAATCTGAATTTATCAGTAGGACCTGTTAAGTCAAAAGTAAAATTTGAAGTCATAGAAAAGGAGCCGGACTACCATATGATACTAGGGAGACCGTGGCTTCATGACAATAAGGTCATCCCTTCAACGTATCACCAGTGCCTGAAGACCATGCTAAATGAGGAAGTCTCATTGTCTCCGTACGCACCAATATGCGGAGTGGAACTATTCGAGCCAAAAGAAAATCCGCAGGGAATGTCAGACAAAGTCTTGTGCACCCCACTACCCACGTGGGCTTCAATCCAAGAAGAAGACCGACTTGCATCACTAGGGGCTAAGCACCACGACACACCTTTTCTGACGAGGCGTCCATCTTTATCCGGCGAAGCTTCAACCCATGCTCACACCAAAAGGGAACGCACTTTCGAGGCAAACCGTGATCAGAAGGGGAAGACAATATACCGGCGCCGCTGTTACCAATTAGCAGGAAAGACTGGCACCCAGTCTCTCCGCCCAATTGAATGCTGCAAGAATGATAAAACACAAGAGGAGGTATTGGACGCTCCGTGACAGCTACAAGATGGCACCAACTTCACAACTGACGAGATCGAGACTGTTAACATCGGGAATAAAGAATCTCTCGGGCCTGTCTCTATCAGTTCGACTCTGTCCGTGGATGAACGTGCGAGTCTTGTCCAACTACTCAAGGAGTACCAAGATGTGTTTGCCTGGACATACGAGGAAATGCCTGGTCTAGACGAAAAATTGGTCACCCATCACATACATGTCGTACTTGGGTCCAATCCAATCAAGCAATCTCCGAGGCAATTCAGACATGAAGTGGAAGAACAAATCAAGAACGAAATTCGAAGTTGCTAGATGTCAAGCATCAAACCTATTCATCATCCGACCTGGTTAGCTAATGTGGTCCCGGTAAAGAAGAAAAACGGACAGATTCGGTGTTGCGTGGACTTCAGAGACTTGAAAAAGTGATGCCCCAAGGATACTTTCCTCTGCCTAACATCAACATGTTAGTAGACGCCACCAGCGCACACGGCATGTTCTCCTTCATGGATGGTTACAGCGGCTACAATCAGATAAGGATGTATGAGCATGATACACGTAAGACAGCCTTCCGAACCCCTCTTGGGAATTTTTACTATACTGTTATTCCATTCGGTTTAAAGAACGCCGGCGCAACGTATCAACGTGCTATGACGGAAATCTTCCACGACATGATGCATAAACAAGTAGAAGACTATGTAGATGATATCGTGGTCAAGTCAAGGGCTCGAGCAGATCACACCAACGTCTTACGGCAAGTGTTTGAGAGGTGTAGAGAATACAAGTTGAAGATGAATCCTTTGAAATGCGCTTTCGGTGTCTCTTCAGGTAAATTTCTAGGATTCCAAGTGACTGCAGAAGGAATCAAAGTAGACCCGTCCAAGACTCGGGATATCCTCACAATGCCGCCTCCACGAACTGTGAAGGAGCTCCAGGGTTTCATGGGCAAAGTGAACTACATTCGACGTTTTATACCTGGTCTAGCCCAACTTACCGCCTCATTCACCCCCTTGCTGAAGAAAGGAGCCAGCTTCGTTTGGACCGCAACCCAGCAAGAAGCTTTTCGAAAGATTCAACGAACACCGTCATCTCTAGCCATCATGAAGTCTCCTATACAAGGGAAGCCGCTATGTCTCTACACCGCCTTCAGTGACACCGTCGTAGGGACTCTACTCGCTCAGGAAGACGACGAGGTAATCGAACGTCCCATATACTATTTCAGCTGAATATTAAGAGATGTTGAACTCAGATATCCCAAAGCAGATAAAGCATGTTTAGCTTTGATCCATTCCATTCAGAAGTTTAGGCATTACCTACAATCCAACAAGGTGATACTCGTGTATAAATCTGATCCTGCAAAGTTTTTACTTTCAAAGACGGTCTTGACGGGGAGGACAGGCAAGTGGCTTCTCCAAATGTCAGAGCTGGACATAACATGTACGTCACCTAGAGCTATCAAGGGTCAAGCAGTCGCAGACTTACTAGCAGCATTCCCTGGAGAAGGCACTACATGGCTACACGAGGATCTTCCTGAAGAATTTCCAGACATATCTGTTTTGGAAGAAGAAGTGTGGCTCTTGTATTTTGATGGCTCTGCTACCCCTAGCAGTAATACTGGAGGAGCGGGCGTGGTATTAGTATCTCCAACTGGGGAAGTATTCTCACACTCCTTCAAGCTGGCCTTCGAATGCACCAACAACTCAGCAGAGTATGAAGCCTTCCTCATAGGGCTGTCAATAGCCAAGCAAGTAGGAGTCACGCGTCAGGAGATAAGAGGTGATTCCAAGTTACTGGTGAATCAGATGAATGGAGTATACGCATTGAAGGAAGTAACACTAGCTCCATACCAATCAGAAGCACAAAGGTTACTAAACTATTTTGCCGATGCAACCATAACCCATGTTGGTCGCAGCAACAACAAACACGCCAATTGTTTAGCAACACTGGCTTCCAAATTGAAGTTCGAAGGTTTCGAAGAAACCCTGACAGTAAAGAGGAGAACCATAGAATCGACATGGCTATCACAATACAAAGACACCAAGACTGACGATTGGCGAACTCCGATCATTCAAGAGCTCAATAGTTCACTCTCCTAAGGAAAGGTCAGTCTCAAAACCTTGCAGAACTTCATCATGCTTCATGGTATGCTATATTATCGAAACCCGGATGGTTCCCTGTCAAGATGCCTTGGGGATGACGAAGAACAACTATAGCTGAATCGTGTTCACAATGAAATTTGTGGACAATCACTAGTGGTAATGCTTTACCGACGACTTCAACGCCTGGGCTATTACTGGCCAGAGATGGAGACTCAATTCAGACTACTTCAGAAGTCCTGCTCAAATTGCCAAGCACCGCCACATTAATTGGAAGTTTTTAATGTGAACCACACTGGGGACTGGAAAGAGACATACATTAGCTATCTCCGTGACGGAACAACTCCTGCCAATCAAAAGGATACCATCAAGATAAAGCAAAAGGCCAAGCGGTTCGTATTCCACGAAGGGATCATGTATTGCAAGAGCTTTGGAGGTGATCTATTACGATGCCTGGCTGGGGTAGAAATCCCAGTCATGCTGAAGGAAACACGTGAAGGGGAACATCAAGGTAAAAGGAAACTGTTTCTCCAGATACACGAGAAATACTATTGGCCGACCATGGAGGATGATGCAGCCACTTTTTTCCAAAGCTGTCACAAATGCCAAATTCATGGGAACCTTGTTCACGCGCCTTCTACCCCTTTGCACTCGATAAGCAGTCCATGGCCATTTTACAGCTGGGGACTGGACATTATCGGGAAAATCAATCCGCCATCATCGAAGCAGCACGAGTACATCATAACCGCGACGGAATACTTCACCAAAAGGGTAGAAGCCATTCCCCTACGAGGAACTACATGAGAAACAATCGCGGCTTTCATTAAAGAACATATCATTTGTCGTTTTGGTGTTCCTAAGCATATCATCACTGATAACGGCACTCCCTTCGCCAATAAACAGGCACGAGAGTTACTTGAAGAGTATGGCATTAAACAGGTCTTCTCCACCATCTACTATCCTCAAGGGAACGGACAAGCTGAGAGTACAAACAAGACATTGATCCGGATCATCAGTCGAACAGTACACGACAATCCTAGGGAATGGCATGACCAGTTACCAATGGCGCTATGGGCATACCGGACATCACCCAGAAGCTCCATTGGAGTTTCCCCATACTCACTTGTTTATGGAGCGGACGCAATTCTCCCAACAGAGATCAAAATCCCATCAGCCAGGATTGCAGCGGCAACCGGGATCCACTGGAACGAGGCTAAAGCCTCTAACTCTAGAGTAGACACTCTGGATTTCAGAAGAAACAAAGCAGAAGAACGCGCTCAGGTGTAC
Organism: Papaver armeniacum; assembly: GCA_023531295.1. Taxonomy (NCBI): domain Eukaryota; kingdom Viridiplantae; phylum Streptophyta; class Magnoliopsida; order Ranunculales; family Papaveraceae; genus Papaver; species Papaver armeniacum. The sequence goes on along the minus strand of JAJJWW010011259.1, from coordinate 32,291 downwards.
AGGGATAGAATTTCCAGGGCATACAACAAAACTGTGAAACCACGTGTTTTCAAAGTGGGAGATTTGGTTTTGAAAACGGACAAACACATCCAACAAGACATGTCCGCACCAAAATTCTCACCGAAATGGGAAGGTCCTTACACAGTCACCAAGGCTTACAATACTGGCTACTACAAGATCATTAAGGTGGACGGAGGCAAGCTGGAAGCGGTCATCAATGGAAAATGTCTCGAGGCATATCATGCTTGACCATTGTCCGCTCTGTCTTATGACGCTACAATAAAGGCATTTATTTTCATTACATGTTTGAATCATCAAATATATTCAGAGATGCATTAATGAAAAAACCCGTTTCACCAATCAAAAAACCAATGCAATTTATTCCGCAAAGATGTTCAAAAGAAAACTTTTGACATAAACGTCATTCACAATGAGGGAATACGGTTGAATGCGACTTAGAGGAGGCCATCTAGCAGATTCTAGTTCCTTGAGAGCATCATCTCCAGTCTAGCTTGACATCTCTTTGTCCTTTTCTTCAAGTCCTGTACTGCCTGCTCTACCTCCTTTGATTCCGCAGCCAGAGCCTTCTCCTCTTCCAAGATAACTTTCGCAGCAGGAACAACATTTACGAGGATACCAGCTCGATCAACCTTGATGATATCAAGACGCTGCTGCAACCAGCCCACGTTGAACTCCATGGATTCGCAGGTAGATACCATATTCTCCCACTTTTCGAGGCTTGATTCGACAACGTTGCGGATAGAAATACTCTCCATCTCAGCAATCATGGGAAGAAGGCAGTTTACCGTGGTGACCAAAGCAGATGAACAAAGGCTTAGGACCACATTCCCGGTTGCGATATGGCCGTACTTTCTCCATAACTTTGTGTACAAAGGCACAAACTCCTTCCGCACTAAGAATCCACCGACATCTCGGTAGCTGGAGGATAAAAATTTCATGCGAACATCGAATGAAAGACCTGCATTGGGGTATTCATAAGATGAGATACCCAGATTAGCATCGTCGAGGTCCACAGGGGTAGGCGTGTTTGAGTTTGAAGGAAGAGGACTGGTTAAGTCGTCATCATCGATAATTGTCACACATGTTCCGGTGGGGTATCTCTGCAAGAAGGAGAGGATTATTCACCTGATCATTATGAAGAACAAGAAATTGTTCAGAAAAGGAAAAGGAGACGAACCGGTATGATCTTCTTGACTCGGAGAACACGAGCAGGTGATTCATCATGAAGCTCAGACGCAGGTCGTGCACGTTTAATGGAAGATCCTGGATGGTATGAAGAAGACGATCCACTGTTGTTCGACATGATGAGAAAACGGAGTTTCTTCGAGAAAACCCTATTGTAAAATCGTAAAAGTGGTCCAAAATCTCTACACATGCATATATGCTGAAGAAACCCTAAAGGAAGACTAAAACGATCACGGCGAAGCCTGCCCGATATATGGGGATTCAACACCGACCAAGTCAGGCTTTCTTTTGAACCCTAATCAAGAATCGGGGGAGCATCTGTATACGAGCGATTCAACCAGCAGTGTGTAAGCACCCACGCTGGGGAATCCCAGTAGAAGAAGAATCTTATTCCTAGCTCAAACACCTAAGGGAGGAAGTCGGTCCCATCAAGGGTTGTTGTGGTCACGCATGCATGGAGGATTGCCCACGATTGGTCAGAATCCCTCCAGGTAGACTTCCTTTATCTTGTTTTCTTATGTTGTATATGTCACCATCTCATGCCTACCCCACGATAGTATAACCATCATGTGCTAGGCAGGGGACTTAATGTTGATGGTGGATTTTCATTTAAGGCTAAAATTGTAAAGGCCAAAATTATGCGCTAACATCTTGCAAAAGATAAAGCCATTAATAAGTGATGAATACTTCTTCACCTTACTAATTCACCTAGAATGGAGCATGTGACAACAATCCCAGTATTCTGTGAATTAAATACACAAAATTCATCCAGGTTGGAGCATGTAGCAACAATCCCATATACCTTGTGAATTTATAGCATTATTAATTAATGCATGACCAGCCTTGTATTTCCTGTGCTGTTCCCGCTAAACTCTCATTATTGGTGCGGCATGACGACTGAGTGTTGCTCTCAGCAGAGTAACACGAATCTCCAAGTGTCACTAATGAGGCATGCACGAAATACCCGTACAGGCTACAACTCTCGGTGTGTTATACTAGCCCGATTGAGCATACATCTCTCGGTGTGTTATACTAGCCCGATTGAGCATATTTTGAATCTGGACTGTCCATATCAGTCTTAGAAACAATCATGACCACGCGAGTTGGCCGCACGATTTAACCAGCCTAGACGAACCCTAGCAGGAGCAGTCAACCACAGCAATGACCACCAGCGGGCCCCTTAGTGCCATGGCCGGTCAAGTACAAGTCACGCCCTCCAAACAACCACCAAACACCAGCCTGAAGTTGGATGACCAAGATGGTATGGAGCGGCTTGGAGGAGCTCGTGCGAACAAAGGCTGCCTACGGCAGTCTCAAATCCATCACGTTCGTTCACCTTCGCCGGCGCGATTTGACGGCGCGGATCGCCCCATTCCCGGTCGGACAAGCACCTTCATGAACACCGGCGAGTCCCTTTTCTACCTGCATAGCCGACCATCTCACGACCTAGCCAGGAAGGAGCAAACGCTTACCCAAAGTTCGGCCGGCGTGATGCTTTAAGGGTCGCAGGAAATCCCACTAAGGGTCTTAAATCGATCTCGACCATCCAACTTCACCGGCATGACAGGTATTGGCGTGATCACCACCGGCCCAATATGGGTCCCACATGGTCGGCCTCCCCAAAAGAGGAGCGTAGCTTGCCAATTCGTCCAGCCAAAGTAGCGTGGACATGAAACCCTAATTAGGGTTTGCGGCATATTACATGTGTCGCAAATCAATCACGAACATCCATCTTCGCAGGCATAGATGGAGGGTGTAGATGTAGATTCAAAGGGTCCTGAGCATGTCAACACGATCACCGTGGGCCCGTATACACGCCAGACCAATCGGCCAAGACCGACCATATCTAGACGCCTCGATTCGTGCGTCCAAACTAGGCATGGTCGCGCGGTCCCGATTCCTTTGCAGCAACGGATTTCTGCCGCAAATCGATCTCAACCACTCAACTTTGCCAGACGAATTGAGTGGCCTAGATTATATCTTCACGGGGTAATGAGGTATGGACGTATACCCCAGCAACCTGTCTACACGCATGCCCGGTCGGTCCTGCCTAATACACCTCCCATGCTTGGTTTCAACCAAGCTAAAGAGTGATGCTTGCGCACCTCTTCAAAACCCTAAAACTTCATCAACGGTCGCAGATGAGCGTCATAGATCATCTCGTCCGCCCAACTCTACCAGCTTGGTCAAGCAGTCCTGGTTAGGAGTTAAGAGACCAAAGCAGGCATCACCACGATCACCGTCCACCACTCTTCCACATGAGGTGATCGGCCAAATCAGGGGTTACCTGTATAGCCTCCAAACGATCACTCGAAGATGGCTGGACATGATGCTATTTTAAGACGCTTAAATTCGTGACTTACTCCGTTAAGCCTTAAAACAGCGATGCTTCATACATGTTGAATATACTCGATGCAGTACATGCATAGAATACACACGATAATTCACAAGTATTGACTTAATAACTTAGTTATTTAGTCTAGCATTACATGCTACTTTCTGTGGGTCCCACGATCCACACACTCGAGATATCAATCATCTCACAAACTGGGGGATACATACTGGGGTATTGGTCTAGCGGTTTATAGCGTGCAACGCGCCATCACAAGAACGTTTCAGGAAGTCATGGACGGTTAGAGATGACAAGAGAAGTGGGCAAGACTGGTCGTGTAACACTAACACACAACTCCACTAGTCCATCACTCCACTTCCCACGAGAGACGTGAATAAGGCTCAAATGACTTGTATAAATAGGTTCTCCTCCCTATTTCCACAACAACAAGGCAAGACAAGACAACAGAGGCAAGTGTTGATACAATCGTATTCAAACACCGGAACTGATAGCTTACATCCTGCAAGCCAGTTCAGCTTTCTGATACAAGTCATACATAGCCAACACCTTCACAATCTCAACGCCTTCTTCGCTTCCCTCCCTAAGATCAACCCCATCTCCTTCACTTTGTAACCGGAACAAGTATGGAACGGCCATTTCTTGGTTTAGGCCGGATTTGCACAGATTGATTTCTCGAATCTACAAGCACTCCCGTGCAGTGCATTTGTTTAAGGTTTAGATTCATTTCTCATCCACACACCCCAAATTACCAAAACCGACAGAAATAGTTTTCACCCATAAACAATTGGACACCAAGAAATTTCCATAACCAAAAATATTAAATGATATGTAAAAATAATAATTTTCGGTTTTGTCTAATTCCAACTAATATACCGTAATCTCTCATGGATGAAACCTCAATATTAGCTAGCATACAAGTATACTTTACTGATATATCTTCCAGAGATATGTTTTATTTACTGGGAAAATAAACATATAAATTTGAAACCCTAATAAAATATTAACAAATATTTCGGTTTGGGATCTCACCTTGACTATCAATCAATATTTTTGAACAATGAAAGAATAAGATTTTAGCATATGTTCAAATTACTCAATATGTCGACATCTTGAACTTGCCTAAATAGCAACTTATATTCCGATATTCACACAAACCCTAAAGTACATATATATAACCGGAAATACATTTTGTTATTGGGACCGTTCTTGCAAGAGATCTGTAATATGTATCGGTCCCGTTATAGATCCCCAAGGCATGGATCAATCCTGATATTAATCCACAATATGAATCAGACCACCAATCCCATTGATTCATTTCAACTATGAAACAAGTTTCGCAAGTTTTCTTCCTTAAACTTATGTAGTTAAACATAGTTTTCAAGGCATGGAATCAATCTAGAGTTCATTATAACAAGTTACAAAGATAGTGTTTATATCGTAATTACGAAAATCAAAATATAGACATTGTTAGAGCACTGGTCGATCGAACTCAGAAGTTTTGCTATCTCAAGCTCGTAGTCGAACTTAATCGCACAAAACTATATCTTGATTTATAGTCTACATATTAGTCAAGTCTCGGACTAGAATTAGAAGTGTGTGGTTGAGTATCATACATCACTGAATCACCTATTGAAGACGGAGATCAACCTAAGACATTTGGAGAATTTCACCAACAAAAGGTATATGAAGACCGAACCATTCTATTTACTCACATGATCACCATTATATCTTTATGAGACTAAGTAGCGTGACTACCTGGACTTTAAACACTGCATAGAAGAAGTTTCGAGTTAAGCTTGTCTTGTTGCAATCTCGAAATAAGATTCAAGCAATAGTCATTCATCTACTTGATGAATTTAGTGAAGAACAATTAATTGTTTATGATTTAAGATATGATTCATTTGAAAATATCCCGAGTGATGATATCTTTATTGATGTCATTTGGGAATGTTTCGAATTGATATAAGAGAGGTATAAAACTACTAAAAATCTGGATACAGGAAGGTACACATACCGTCATAAATGTATTGGTTATGGATCAGTGGTACGCATACTCAGTATGTGTACCGGCATAGCTCTAATTCAGTAATAGCTCATAGTACATGTACCTAGTACGCATACCAAAACAGCCTGAGTTTGTGAATTGCCTTACGGTACACATACCCAGTACGCATACCAAAATAACCTTCATTCATAACTGACTTACTATACATGTACCCAATATGCATACCAAAATAATCTGTCCGGAAAATTGCCTTAAGGGTACACATACTCGGTACCTGGAATACTGAGTTCACGAATTGGCGGGTTGGTACACATACCCTGTTTGCATACTATCCCTGCCGAATATTTTCAGATACATTCAAACTATTTTCTACGATACGTTTGGCATTTGATTAACACTCAAAAACATCACTTAATAACTTGTGATTGTGCATCGAGATAAACTCTAAAGTGTTAAATGAAAATGGCTAAGCTTATGGTTAACTGACAATGAACTATCATTATACACAGTTCGGTTATGACTGACCACACTGTATATTTTACTATGTGATTTCAAGTCGAATTTGAAACCCTGACCAGCATTTCATCTAAAAAGAGAAAGTATTTGCTTGATTTCCAATCTACTTTATCTTTAATCTTAATTAATAAACCTTCGATCTTGAAAGTCTTTAAATACAGAGACTCAAACAACTGGGAAATTAATTCCTTGACACATTCGTGTTTCCTATTTGATGCTAGAGTCGTCATTTATCAACTTAGGTTTTCTTTGAGAAACATTATTAGGTTAACGACTTAAATACTTCACTTAGGGATTTGTGAAGCCGGGTTCGACTATCTTTTACCTCGATAGTTCGTGTATCCTGATTTTTCTTCTCTATTGTCGAGGTTTTCTTAATCTCTTTCAGGCGAGATAGATAGAAATCGCAAAGTTCTCTTCGTCTCAGACTTTGTGATTCAAAAAGATAGATATCCGATAATGATTCATAATTGAACTCGTCCAAGATTGTTCTTGTGAGTTGGTTAATAATCTAGGCTGATCTTCAGGAGTCATGAGTACCAGATTCATGAGGTTTACCAGCTTTGCTACTGCGAACCGATTTCCACACCTTGATCTCACGATCTAAGCAGAAATCAAATAGGCTTATCTGTTAGAGGCATATTCGTATCAAAAGTCTTCCCTTAGGTTGAAGCAACTCTTAGGTTGTAAAGGACGTCAGCTAAGGGAATCAATTGCGTAGAACCTTGCGAGGTTCAAGATGCGTAAGGAGCGCAACTTATCTGAATCGCTTGGAGGGTGAATTCGGTCTCAACTACATTCCGGTCCGAAGTTCTGATAGTAGGCTAGTGTTGTAGCGACTTAATACAATTCGATGTCCAAATCTGGACGAGGTCCCGCGGTTTTATGCAATTGCGGTTTCCTCATTAGAAGAACTTCTGGTGTCTTGCATTTTTCCTTTTTCACATTATATTTTTCATCTTTATAATAGGATTATCACAAGTAGTACGAAATCAATCATTGTAGATACATCCATCTTAATTGTGATCGATTATAAGAAATTATTTTGTAGAATTTGTATATTGAAAGATAGATAACAAGTTTCATACTTGGCAGAATTCCGATCCGATTATTTTGATACGACTCGATTGAACTTGGATATTGATAGTTGGAATCGTCCAAGTACTCTCACGGTTATATCTGGTTCACAAACTTTTTGTCTGTAACATTCTGATTGTGAGAAAAAGAGAAATAAACTCTTTGTACAATTTTTTTCAAGGGCCATTAAGTTGGTCTACTTGCATTGGAATTGTGTTAAGGTTTTGTCCACACATGTTGCGAAACTAAAAAGTTGGTGGTGTACTTGGTACCCCTCATTTTCATACATTATACTTCATAAGTAAATGTAACAAAGTTGTGATACAACTTGTATATTATTCCTTGACACTTTGATCATAATGAAATGATCAAGTCTCCAACACAAGATATATATATATATATATAACTTCGCATGATATTTTTCCAATATAAATGACTTGAAAACAACATAAATATAAATGGAAACAAGTCAAGTCTTGTATAACTAACCTCGAACAGAAGGATGATCTAATCATTGACGCCGATACGTCTTCAGGTTCTTTAGAATAACACGAGTTTGTTTCAATATTTTTAGACTTCCCAGTCTAACCTAACGAAGTTGACTCTAGTAATCTAATCAAGCAACCTTGAGTTTTGGAACTAAAATATGACAACCAACCTTGACATACCAACGCTTGGCGGGTTCAACCGGGTAATGCTTTAACAACAAGACATTGTTTATTAAATTTATTTACCAGCTATAAACACTAAAGGCTATTTCCATATATATAACTTAGAAATAAATCTCTCAATTACTTTATACCAGTTGGCCACACTTTCACACTTATCACCAAGAGAAATCCCCAAATAGGTACTAGAGAGATGAACATAATAACAACCAAGAATATAAGAAAATTTAGATAAATCCCCATCATATCCAATTAAAAATATTTGGCTCTTCGAAAAATATTTTTGAAGCCAGTGAGTAACTCAAAAGATGAAAGAATAACTCTCAATTTTTATTACCTGCTCCACATTAGCATCAAGAAAGATAAGAGTGTGATCTGCAAACTTCAAATGACTAACAAACAAGCTACCATCCTTGACAAAAAAAAAAGACAAAAGAACATGTTGTTGAGAGGTAAGAGCTTCACCTAAAAAAGAAAAACAAAGAGAGAAATGGGATTACTTTGCCTGACCCTTTTTGCTAGTTTGAAAAGATGAGGGTACCCAAATACACCACAATCTCTTTATTTCAACCTATAAGTCCTCTTACCAAGTGTGATCGGTTATGGACAAAGTCGATACAATACAACAACTTCGGTATTCACACCTTGTATGATCGTCTATGGATACGTGATCGAGACAATACAACAATCAAAGTGTGATACTTGATAATAGGTTCGGACTCAACCAAACTCTATCGGATCACTATCAAGTATATCGGAGTTAACGTATAGTGCAATTTACTTTAAATTATATAACCAAATATAATTTCGGAAAACAAAGGTAAATGGCACACAAGATTTTGTTAACGAGGAAAACTGCAAGTGCAGAAAAACCCCGGGACCTAGCCCAGAATTGAATACTCTCAGAATTAAGCCGCTATACAAAATCTAAACCAACTTCGTATAGTTGAGACTAAGCAACTACCTAGTTCACTTAGTTTCCTCAGTATCCCTGCGCTTCCGACTTCGATGAGTCACGCACTGGTACAATTCCTTTTGATCATATTCCAAATAGCAAAGGAGCAATGAATCTGTTTGGTAACAACTCTATTGATTCTTTATGATAAGATATCTTAAGTCATACGCAAAGGCTCTTCCGTTTAATATAATAAACTCATTTTCCTGGTTAGATCAATCCAATCTCTATTACCTAAGTAATAAGATTCGAATTTGCAACAATCAAAATAGATCTCAAAGAGAACTATTAGTTGATGCCGATCTCACGAAACTAATCAATCGAATAAATCTGATTCTAGTTGGATCCCATCCGATCAAGGTTTGTGCACACACAAAGATACGAAAACCAATAAGAAATCATCTTTGTCTTCAAATCTTCTTTAATCTTCAATTAAACATGCACAACACCACTTTAATCTCTTATGATCAATCACACACAGAACGGAGTCTGTTAACAATTATCACAAGATGTCTTTAGATCTACAAAAGTTCTAAAGATCTCGTCGATACTTCGATCTGGTTTGAGTGAATCTTATATCAGAAGAGAAGATTTTCAAGAATAAACAAACTAGGTGCAATCAAAGTTTCAACAACTGTTAGTCAATCAAATCAATCGAAAACTAATAACACTACAATTATCTAGCTTCCCACCAACGGTACTCGTAGAAGTCTTTAAGTGAGCGTTCGTAAGAAATTTCACCTAATTAGGATACTTTCCTCTCCGATTAGATGGCTCCTCCAGAAACAACAAGAAATAAAGTTTTCCTGGCTCTTAGAGGATAGTTTTCTAGAAATGCAAACTTAGGTATTTATTGACCAAGGTTATTTAGACACCAAGGAATTTCCAAAACCGAAAATATTCTCAAGATATGCAATGAATAGCAAAATTCGGTTTTCCTAATTCCGATAAATGCTTGTCCAATATTTCTAAAATCTCTCAATAGAAAATCTCCGATTAGTAAATGCACATTACTAATTTTTATTTTGTAGAGTTGCACATTAATTGCTAGTAATTAATGTATATAAACCCAAAAACCTTACTTAAAAGATTCTCAATTTATTTCGGCACAGGATCACCTTGAGTACTAAGGAATATATTTGAACAATAAATGATAAGAGTTACAACACGTGCTGAAAGTATGTTGACATCTTTTCACTGTAAATCCTTATTTCATATTTACATGAATTTCATTCTTGGAATCGGTCATACCATACTTCCAAACAAGTTTAGAATTGGTTTCCCTGTATTCCAAGACTACTATGTGATTGATAAAATATCAACTCACATACATGGGTTCAATCGGTTCTACCAGTCACTAAGATCGTTTATACCTTCTTACGGAAATACTTGTGATTGGTCACACCAGTCACTAGGATCAGTTACACCAGTTACAAAGATCGGTTCCATATTCCCATGGTATTGCTTGTGATCGGTCACACCAGTTACCAGGACCGGTTACCAATTACAAGGATCGATTACACATAATATTTGATCGGTCACACCAATTACTAGGATCGGTTACACCAATTACTAGGATCGGTCACACCAATTACAAATATCGATCATACCATCACATGGTGATTACTTAGGATCGGTTACACTAATTAATAAAAATCAGTCATACCAAATCATAAGTCAGGCATTGTGATTAGTTATACCAAGATACATAACATAATTTAAGATCGGTTCTACTATCTCACACATATTGGTCATCCAAAGATTTGCAATGAATAGCCGGACAATAAGCCTTATGATTTCCCTTTCGATTCAAAAACAAGTTCATGAATGTACTTCCTTTAAGCAAATTTAAAACATTGTTTCCTAGGATGAAATCTTGACCATAACCCATTCACATAATCATAACAATATATACACGATTATGTCGATGTCATATCTACTAAGTTCAAAATATAAGCATTATAATTCGTAGTATAATCCCTAATACTATGATCATACTATAATGATCATGTCACACTACTAGAGTAGTATATACACTATGTACAATATATACAGCTTCGCAGTTATGTTTTCAATATAGCACGACTTGAAAGATATGTTAGGAATGAAACCGTTGAAGTCAATATTACTAACCTCAAGTGGAAGGATGATGTCGTCGTTGTAGTTCGCTACTTCTTCACATTCTTCAGGTATTCAGAGTAATACTTGTATGTCTCAACATTCCTAGACTTTCTAGTCTAACCTAAACGAAGTTGAGTCTAGTATTTAATCAAGTGACTGTAGATGAGTTTTGACACACTAAAATATGACAACCAAACCTGACATACCAACGCTTGGTGAGTTCAATCGAGATATGCTCTAACATAGTTAAATACCCAATAGCACAACCAGTAACTAACACTGAAAACTTGATACATTCCACACAACACTTCAACCAACCACTTCACTTATCACCCAAACCAATTAAGTTGAGAAGATCTCATCTGGAACATCCCAGTTTACATTGTTAAAGATATTTCCAAAATCCACTTTGTAATGACTTGACCCTCCACCATATTGTCCCCACTAAGATACTATGGTCATCTGACAATATGGGGTTTTCAAAGGGCACCGCTGCGGTAATCCAACAAAAACTTCCCGAGAGGTCCCTGGATTACTCCCACCCGAGCACGCTTAACTACAGAGTTTTCTGCCAACTCTGAAGTCAAATATGCTGAAAAGGACTCGGTGTTAGGAAAGGAAAAACCATTACCTACATTCCTATCGGCGAACCTTACCTGCCGAATCGGGGTATTACAATACCACCACCTTCAATTGGAGCCGTCCTCGACTCCGGAATATTTTCAAGCCCAGATCTTCGACGTTCCCTGCCTCTCATGAGACCAGTACCTGACTTATACAATCCAGTGTACTCTCTCATGCTCGATAGATGACCCGTCATCGGCTCTTATATCATTTGTAATGACCCGAGCCTCCATCGATATTGTCCCCACTTAGCCACTGCGGTCATATGGTAGTGTGGGGTTTTCAAAGAGCACCGCTACAGTAATCCAACATAAACTTCTCGGGAGCTCACCCATCTCTGGATTACTCCATCCCAAGCTCGCTTAAATGCAGAGTTTTCTGCCAACTCTGGAGACAAATATGATGAAAATGCTTCGGTTTTAGGAAATGACAAAACATTACCTATATTCCTATCGGAGAACCCTACCTGCCAAATAGGGGTTTTACACACTTTGCACAAGATACCATACCTACTACTTTTCAACCTAGAATCAATTATTTCAGTGGCTACCAAGACACCTTCTAGAGTCTATCTCTACTTGACAACAACAGATTATTGTTGAGGGATATTTACATATAAATCCAGCTTGAACCTTTCAGCAAGAATTTAAAAGACAATTTTATAAGTTCCATGTAAAGGTGAGGGTACCAAGTACACCACCAAATTTTCCATTCGGCAACCTGTTTGGACAAAACATAATACAATCACAAGTAGGTCAAAGCAAAGATCCTTGGGGAAGATTGTATGTAGAGTTTTTCTCTTTCTCTTCCACAATCAATATGTATAGAACAAAGTTATATTTACCTAATCATATAGAAGATTACTTAGACGGTCTCAAAAATCAATATCCTAGATCAATCTAGTCGTATCCGAATTAAGAGGATCCAAATCCTAATAAATATGAAACTTGCAATCTATCTTTCAAGATATCAATTAAACAAGAACAAGGTTTTTTTTTATCTCAAAAAATAAGGACTTAAGCTATCTAGATTGATTCAACTAGTATTTGTGTTAATCCTATTATAAATATAAACAATATAATGCGAGAAAAGGAAAAAAATACAGGACACCAAAAATTTTGTTAACGAGGAAAACTGCACCTGCAGATAATCCCTAGGACCTCGTCCAACTTTGAATACCACATTCAAGTAGTATTTGTGTTAATCCTATTATAAATATAAACAATATAATGCGAGAAAAGGAAAAAAATACAAGACACCAAAATTTTTGTTAACGAGGAAAACTGCACCTGCAGATAATCCCTAGGACCTCGTCCAACTTTGAATACCACATTTTAATAAACTGTTGATTCCCTTAGTTGGCGTCCTTTACAACCTAAGAATTGATTCAATCTCAGTTAAGACTTTTGCTACCTATATACCTCTAACAGAAAAGCCTATTTGATTTATCTTTTGATATGTTTCCATCTTGGTTGGAAATGTATTTGCAGTAGACAAAGTCCAGCAAACCTCATGAATCCGTAACACTTAAACTCTATTAGCAAAGAATCCTGGATTACTAAGCACATCTTAAGAACAATCCAAACAAATCAAAGAAGAGTTTAAAAATCTATCTCGAGGAATCACAAAGTATGATGAAGAGAGTTAGTGATTTCTATCTATCTTGTTCCTAGTTTAAAGTCCGTGAATTTTAATAACCAGTAAAACAAGGTTCGCATACAAGAACTATCTAATAAAAAGATAGCCTGACCAGGCTTCACGAATCCCTAAGTAAAGTCTTCAAAGTCATAACCTAGAGTGTACAATTCTATGAAGAACCTAGGTTATAGAGAAAAACTCTAGCTTTGCAACCAGGACACATATGAGTGTCAGGATTGAGAAATCATGTTGGAAGAGTCTCTCTATTTATAAAATTTTCAAGGCTCCAAGTAGCTTTGAGTTCAAGATATGGTTAGCTTGAGACCCTGGAAAACATTTTCCTAGTTTAGATTAAAGTCTCATTGGGAATTCATGTAATCATGTGAAAAGTCCACTTTGAAATTACACAGGAGAATATGCACTATGGTCTAGGGTTCTGGAACTAGGCACAATGATAGTCCACAACACAAATATGCCTTTGAACTTACAAGAATTAGCGGCATCCAATAACACTCAAGACTAACCAATAATACACAAGCCTAAAGTAATTTTGTGAACAAAGTTGTTTTGGATGTGTCCACGAGAGTTGTGGAAATAACGAACATAGTCATATATATTAGTTTGTGAACTTATGCTAATATTGAACCTGTATAGGTTTAAAAACCGATGGCATTTCCCTAAGTCAGATTCAAGGGGTTTTCAAACCTACCCCATTCTGGATCTCATATGTAGAGAGTTCAAACCGGGTTTGCAAACCTTTACATTCCGCGAAATTCATACTGATTTAGATAATACATACAAGTATGTATACCTCGCACCAAACAGTTATATTTCTATGATAATTCAGTTTGAAACATTCCCAATAACCATAGATAGCATGCATTATTGTTGCTTCGAAAATTTTCAAATTATCAACTTGAAACAAAAATAGTTCGTGAACAATAAATTGTTCTAACTAAGATTGGTAAGGATCTATGAATATCCATTGCTTGGATCAGATTTCGAGAGTTTAACAAAGACAAGATTGAACTCAAAATTTCTTCTTTGCAATATTAAATCTATTAATGTCATACGAATAGTCTCATAAGATTGCATGGTATATGCCATGATTAAATAGGATATGTTGGTTTTCACATACCTCGTTTTTTATGAAGTTATCGCAAATGTCTTCGTTTGTTCTTCAATCTTTGATGGCTATTCAATGATGTTTGACACTCAACTACCATACTCTAATTCTAGTCTGATACTTGACTTTAGTAGACTAGAAATCAAGATATATTTTTGTGCATCTAATATTGACAACAAGCTTGAGATAGAAAAACTTGCGAGTTTGATCAAGCTATGGTCTAGCACTCCATGCACAAGAATAATTTGTCCCAAGTCCTTAATCTCATTTATCTGGATCCTCCTTTAGTATCAAAACAAAGAAGGTGTTTTCCAATCTCCAATCACTTGCAATGAAACTCCTTCAAAACCATCATAAAATCTAACTTAATAAAATCCCAACATAGAAGATCAAAACTTATCGGAAAACCATCAGGTCCCGGGGTCTTGTTCTACCCTACGAGCTATACAGTGACATTAGCAAAGAATTTAGATGTTGTAGGATTATTTAAACATCCTTCAGACAAAATCTACTCTCATATCCCAATGCAATTAAACATCAAAAAAATGATTGAGAAAGATGCTATGGTAATGACATGTCGAAGTATTATATGGCAAAATAATTCGCTAATTCATAAATACATGTATAAATTGGTTCAGTCTAAAAGTTCTCTGGCTTCCATAGGTTAGCGAATAATTCAACACTTGTTAACTAGGTTTTGAACTAACAGTGAGAACCATAAAATCAATCAGTAAATTTAAGAACGGAGAGTTAAACTCTTTAGCTCCAAAGTTACTTTTAGTCTTGTGAATCTACGATAAGTTTCCACAAATATAGTCCTCCCTTTTGAATGACCCTTCTCCCCACGTTTTTTTTTTTTAAATGTTACTCTAAAGGTAATAAGAATTCCTTAAAATCCAACGCGTCAAGAATGCTTAATACAATTAATTTGATGGTCGAAACATTGAACTCCGTTCGGTATATGGAATTCCCATAAGGATCCATTTTTTACAACAAAATTTAATAACACAATTAAGTAGGAGAAAGTGTGGTCTGATGAAGCATGGGGATTGCTATTGGGAAATGCTACACTAACCGATAGTTTCTCCCGATTTTTATCTCGAGAGGGGATCATGTGGTAGTTGTGCTGGTGCAGTTAAAAGTGGATCCTATTTTATCTCTTGCGGGACAAAAACCAGGAGAAGCTATCGGTGATTTAGTCATTTACGATTGCTATTGGGTATTTGGGTGTAGCAATCGTTGGAAGAAAATGTGGGTGGGAATGTCCCCACTCCCTTGCACTTTTCGTTTTTTGTGAGCTCGAATTTAATTAAAAAAAACTCGTTAAAACTAGCTCAGGAAAAGAAGAAAAAAAAAAGATCCCGCTAATCAATCTACCGAATTCTTTCAAAAAAAAAAAAAAAAAAAAAATCTACCGATTGACATACAAAGTCTCTACCGGCTCACCATTTCTCGGCCAGCATCGTTCCCTTATTTCCCTATTCCGCTCTCAAAATCTCTCACAGCCCTATAACACTTGATTTTTTTTTCTATTTTCTAGGAAATTTCTCCCACATTAAACGTGCCATAAAGGGCATACATATTCCATATTCTATTTGTTGAAGAATCAAATACGCGTTTCTAAGTTCTAAGACAATAGATTTTCCAAGTCCCGCAGGAAACTCATGGGTGTTCGAATTTATATAAAATCAATATTTATGCCGACTCAAAGGAAGGAAAAAGTGCTGCCGGTAATAACATTGACTTTTTTCAAATGCTGAAAATTATTTTTATTTTTATTTTTTTTTTTTTTTCAAACTAAAATTAATTAAATTATTATTTTATTTTATTTTAACTCTTTTCAAGGTTGGCGGGTTCAGCACGTGCTCCCAGCCCCATCTTAGTTAGAACCTGCCTCAAAAGTCAAAACTTCTGAATGTGGACATTTTTGGGGTTAGAATCAATCGTGCATTCGTGCCCCCTTCCCCTTTCTCCCTTTAATATTATTGATTGATTGAAGGCAAGGTTGCTGCAAGGAAATAGGAATTTGTATGTAGACCTATTTATAGGTCAGGATCATGATTTTCCCCTCCCCTCCAATAATTTCGCTTCCATTAGAGGTTTAGCTGACAAAAAGAAAATTTTCGTATCTAGCCATTTTTTGAGGCCAGAATCATCATGTCCTCCTCATTTTAGATCTTCCTTCATTTTCAATAACTTTTCCCTCCATTTGAGATTTTGCAAAAAAGACAAAAACTGGGTCAGATTTTGCAGCATTCCTCCTCCGGCTGGGGACACAGCACCAACTATATCAAACTTACCAGGTCCTTTCATTGCCTGCAGGAATTCATAACAAGAGAAACAAAAAAAGATGGTGCATCCAATTGCAGAAGCAAATGTTCAGAGTCTATTCGGATCTCTTTCTCCTACCAAATTCTATTCTCGTCACTCAGTAACTCATTCTTCTTCCTACATTATAAATTCGAGAGGTTTAAAACTCTTCACACAATCATGGACTCCACTTCCGCCAACCAAGATTAAAGGTGTAATGGCAGTCATTCATGGCTTTACAGGAGAGTCCAACTGGTTTATTCAACTTACAGCTATTCATTTCGCGAAATCTGGTTTTGCTACGTGTGCTATTGATCACCAAGGTCATGGATTCTCTGAAGGTCTTCAATGCCACATACCTGACATTAACCCAGTTGTTGATGATTGTATTGATTTCTTTGATTCCTTTAGGGAAGAACATTGTCAGTCACTCCCTTCTTTTCTTTACGGCGAATCCCTTGGTGGAGCGATCGCGCTGTTGATTCATCTTCGACGTGGTAGGCCATGGGATGGTATTGTTCTTAATGGTGCTATGTGTGGAATCAGTCCTAAATTTAAACCAACATGGACTTTGGAACGTTTATTGTCTGCGGTAGCATGGGTAGCTCCAACTATGTCAGTTGTTCCAGCTCGAAGGAAGCTCCCCAACGTGTCCTTTAAAGAGGAATGGAAGAGAAGATTAGCAACAGCCAGCCCGCAGCGTACTCAGGCTGCTCTTCGAGCAGCTACAGCATTGGAGTTGTTAAGGGTTTGTAGAGAGGTGCAGAGCAGGTTTGGTGAGGTTGAAGTGCCATTGTTAATTGTTCACGGTGGAGATGATGCTGTTTCTGATCCTGCTTGTGCAGAGGAATTGTACAAGAAGGCTGCCAGCAAGGATAAGACAATAAAAATTTACCCTGGTATGTGGCATCTATTGGTCGGTGAATCACAAGAGAATGTAGATTTGGTTTTTGATTATATTGTAGAGTGGCTCTGTGAACGAGCTGAACGTGCCGCTGCCTGTAATGCAAGTGGCAAGGCATCTGTCTCCGTTGCATGACCCGAGTGTTATTAGACTTCCCTTGCAGAACATACCATTTTTCTTAGATTAGATGGGTCTCAAGTAGAATGTAAATTGTGAAGATAATGAATTTCTAAGTTAGCTTACCATTTCTAATTTTTCAGCTGAGTATAAATTCAAGTACCATTTGATAGATATATAGCACAGTTCTATGAATTCCTAAAATGAATGACTGGGTAAGAAATCATGATGCTACTAAGTTGTTCGCTTTCAATCAGAAGAAGTGTAACAAAACCAGATCGACCATTCGACCGTTATGACTGAACCTAACATAGTGCCTAATCTGCACTCCATTTGAACACCTTCTACAACTGAACATACACAGTAGCGCCTAATCTACCTTTTTATGGGCTTATTAACATAGGGCCTATGTTACTGGGGCTATGTTCTTCTTCTCTTTTCCAGAAAAGTACAAGAAAAGGTACTTAATAATATTGTTAGAATAGCAAAAACAAAACAAAAACAAGAAAAGGTACATAATTTCTAATATAACGGTAAAGCCGATATGTATTAATAATCATTATTTGAATAACATATGGTCAGTTTACCAATCCATCCAAGGAGAGAAGAAAAAAAAGGTAGGCATGATTATAGCAGGGTCAAGAACAAGATGCATGATCTTGGTAAGAGACGACAAAATACAAACAAAGAGTATATTAGTGTGGTGCCATGGCAGCAGAGAAACAGCTCTTCAATGCTGAAACCAATGAGAGGTGTTACCAGCCGCGGGAGCTAAGCGATGCAATCACGGGGCCCAGTGTCGAATCCACTGCTTTGTTCCAGACATGCGCAACCACTTTCCGCGCATTCCTTCCAAATATAGGTTCTGTCACCTATAAGAAGTTTAAAGCGATTATAACCATGAAACGAGTTTAATACGAAGGTTAAAGCGATCATTATCTTGCAATGAGTTTAAATGTTTAATACTTGATAAAAATGTGGTATCAAGCACATAGTACTCTTGAAAATTCATCAACCATAGAATGAATGAGTTTCCACCTTTTTGGATATTTAACTAAAGTAAAAAACATATGATGACAGGACAAACTAACATATAAGGAGACTAGCGGTATTCTGAATCTTAAAAAAGGCAAGTTCTACACGGTCTAAATTCACATAATCAACTTACAGCTGTATGGCGTTCTAATTGTAAGCACAAGGAAATAGAAAACAAGTTTCAGGTCTGTATTGTCTACCTTTAACATCTCATCAGGAAAACTTCCTACCTTAAACATATTGATGACAGATGACTAAATTATTTCTCACCACAGAACGTAATGGTGCACCTTACATGGGCTTACATGTACTCTTGTCACACCACTGTTAATTATTATTAAACAATAGGATCAAAAAGTTTTTTGTTTGAGTACTCAAAAGCCACTGCCCCAAAGGAAACATCAGTATGATTGATGCCAAAAACACCTTCCTGTACACATATATACATAAATTGGGTGGTAGGATCTTAAAGAACTAGCGGCTAATTCAACTTCAGGTGCATCCAGCCTAGTGTGTAAAAGAAGAGTCTTTGAAATAGCTAATACAACGACACAAGTACACAAAATCAACAGGTGTGACATGAAAATAAGGCAGCATTTCAAGCATTAAAAAAAAAGGTGGAGATAACTATGAGAAATTCAAGTGACATGGAAAATGAATCATTTCCTAGTGTGCAGGTAAACGTTTCCATGTATTATAGAATGACCCAAAGGAATCTAAATCTAGTTGTCAATGACTACCAACTGAAAACATTACCAAAATGGCTCAATAAAACCCCTTTCACTCAAAATCATCATCGTAAAAGATTGGCATTAAACTATGCACAGCAAATGATGCATTGATCATCGACAAAGCACAATGCTTCCAAGTAGTCTGGTGATCTCTATGTCGAACAGCAGATATATCTCCACTAATTACAGGATTTTTCATACTAGTATAATCCTAAGACCTATTATTCTTTCGTGCAACACCAAAAACACACTTAATTAGACACGTTAAGATAAGGAACTTTAACTATTATTTGAATTAGCAGACAGAATGCGCTACACAGCCTACACTAAGTTTTCGGTACACCAAATTAGCCTATATTTTCCAAACAAATCAACCCACTCTACCAGCGCACTCTTCATTGCGCTATCAAAACACCAATTCTTAACAAAAGATTCCCCTCTCCCTCACAATTACTTATTGGTAGCCATGAATGATAAATCTACTCGTGTATCAAGAAAGAAAGTTCACAACCATGGCAAACATCAATGACAGACAAATCAAGAATGCGCTACACAGCCTACACTATGCTTCCGGTACACCAAATTAGCCTATATTATCCAAACAAATCAACCCACTCTACCAGCGCACTCTTCATTGCGCTATCGAAACACCAATGCTTAACAAAAGATTCCCCTCTCCCTCCCTCACAATTACTTATTGGTACCCATGAATGATAAATCTACTTGTGTATCAAGAAAGAAAGTCACAACCATGGCAAACATCAATGACAGACTTACAAACTGCCCTAGACTGAGTACAATCAAACAATTAGGTTATGCTGAGAAATGAAATCAAAATTGAAAACTAGGGTTTCAGCTAAAGAAATCGTCATCATTTGAATCAAAGTTCAGCACAATATCTAATTTCTTTCCGTTCATTTCTTCCAAATATAGGTTCTGTCACCTATAAGAAGTTTAAAGCAAAATGTTCCGTGCATTTCTTTCCATGCAATGAGTTTAATTATGGACTTACAAACTGCCCTAGAGTGAGTATATCAAACAATTCAATTGGGCATGCTAAGAAATGAAATCACAATAAAAAAAACTAGGGTTTCAGGTAAAGAAATCATCATCATGTGAATTGAAGTTCCGTCAAATATCTAATGTCTTACCAGTGGTTGAGAATGGGTTTGTGGTTGAATCTCTGAAATCGAACGATAAATACTCTTCCGTTGCTGGAAAACAACGACTCCGGTGAAAATACTTCCCAATGCTGCGCCTAGAAGACGCTCCTGTGTATATGAATCAATCAAAGAAACAGTAAATAAATAAATATCATCAACATTCGGATACAGATATGGGAGAGGGGGGGAACTGTATTGAGACCTGAGCAAGAACGCTAATCATGGAAGCCCTTTTCAGTGTTTTTCTTTTCTTTCCTCTGCAGAAAATAAATTCCAGAAAATGTCTACAAGGAAGGAAGACCCGAGACGAGTTTTTAGGGTGTTAAAATCTTCTATGCGAACGTGCCTTAGATTTCGTGCCTTATTAGCCGCTAAGTTATCAGGACGGGTTATGTTTTAACATACTCCCTCCGTTTCTGAAACGGAGGTAGTAACTAATAAGGGATTCCAGAGGCCAATTTACTCGGGATAATACCTTATACGAAAAACTGAAAAATGCTTTGCCTTATATGGTGTTTGGTACCCTCTCCAGTAACCTAGTATCATCGTTGGAGCCGTGAACTAAATGTTAGTTTTTCTTTCTTTTTATTTTTTTGATTTTGGGTAACATCCACATGTTCGAGGTCTTCGGACCACAAAGGTCATTCTAAGCTATAACGATGAATTTTTATGTTATGACACGATTTTTTTTCATCAAAAACAACCACATGGCAAATATTTAAGTCATAAAGTCTATTTTAGATAAATCAGCGAATGTTAGGTACATGATGGAGTTTGGATTATTATAAGGTGACAAGTTTTGGGTAACACTTGTAAATATTTATGTAGGACGATGTTGAATCATGAAGTAAATTTTGGTCCACTTTGGAGTCCATACTTTAGTCAAGTTCTTGGGAATTGTAGAAACTCTTTCGCTCAATTTCAGCTCTCTGTTATTGTCTTATTTATGGCACCTTGATCATTTTGAGTCTCTAAAGAAAATATTAAGTTAGCAAATTTTGAATTAGAGTGGTTGATTAAATCTTAATTACAATTTCGATTTGGTTTACAAGAAATATTTTGGTCACCGTATAAATTTTGAATTACGCAAAAATATTTAGACCACGAGACAATGTAGGTTATAGTGTAGAACTTTTAGACCAATATCTAATTGCGAAGTGGATTTCGACCCAAATATAATTTGGGATCATGGGGCTATTTTTTCTCACCAGATAAACTTTCTCTTGGAGTAAATTTTGACCATAGTATAACTCCACGTATATTTCATTTTTCCATGGTTTAAAACCATGATTATTTTCGTATTTAGTTTTATTTAGAATAAGTTAGTTACGATTTGAATTACCTCCTTGGCACCTGGTTATATTTTTCTTTAATGAGTGTTTTATGGTTAAGAAAAAAAAAACTAAATTATGTCTCTCTGGTTCTCGCTCTAATTACAAGGTACACAAACCAGGATAAACCAAACTATATTGTGTTTTATAAAACACAAAAAGGATGGGGTTGGAGGAATCAAATCAAAATCGAAATTGCTTAAAAAAATAAACCTTTTGAAAACCTAGAACTCATGAAGAACCAAGCTACCAACTCTACTCCAAAATTGATTTCTCAAAATAAATTCAAAACAACATTATAAAAATTCTCGAAGGAAATTAGTTCAAACAAATTCAAATTTGTTAAAGAGAAAGTTGGAAACGGAAAATTTTGGCTAGGTTCTAGTCAGAAAAGATTGAACGTGAAAGATTTACCCATTTAATAATTAATAATTTTCTATTGTCAGGTAGTTACGATGTGAAGTCCATCGTAGCACAGAGAGAAACTAAATAAATATAAAGACACATAAAAAAAAAAAAAAAACATTGCTAAGATTTATATTTATAAATTTTATTAAGGGTCAATCCTTTATATACGCTACGCAAACACAATCATATCTAACAATCTTAGCAAACCCTAACAATTTAACAAATACTTAGTTCGCCGCTGCTAACTTATAAGACCACTTTCAAAGCAATTCAAAAAGATAACAGACTTCTTCAACTGATCGAAAATTATTCAAAAATCAAACATATTTGAACAATGGTGTTTGGATTATTTCCAACAATAACTTGTATTATGTATGTAGTTTTAAATTAATTAAAAAATTTGAGAACCATAATACTCAATGTCAAATGAATGTAGCATTGCCTTTATATTAGGGTTTACAATCATAAGAATTGGGTGGAAAGATTGCATAGATATGTTTTTTTTTTAAAAAAACCCTAAGATGAGATTTGATAGAAATAAACATAAGTCTACCACTCAATAAAAATGAAGATATGATTAGTAACACAACGGTGATGAAACTCACAATATTACCTCTTTAAAATATTTATTAACACATGTAATTCCAATATGCAAATCACGAAGTAGCCAAAATTGCATATGTTCACCATCAATTCAAGGAGTCCATTAACTTTCTCATTAACCATCTGTAGTTTTTTCCATTATGTTAAACACTTTTGATTTTATTTTTGTTCATCTGTGTGATCTTATGATGGTACACGTTCTAATTGTACTCTTTGTTTATTGTTTTCGTATAGTCTGGTTTATTAGATGTAGTCGGGGATTTGTATGCAGGAATATCCTTCACAACTGAGCTGCAAGACCTCAAGTTGGTTGAGGTCAGAGGTGTCAAAGGATGCGTTAGTGAACTCATGCTTCTGGAATATTTTCTAAGAAAGGCTGTAATTCTAGAAAAACTTGTGGTTTTTACTTCTGAAGTAGACTCGAATGACAACCAAATGAATAATTCCAACAAGAAGTTATTAAATTACCCAAGAGCTTCTTCAAGTGTCACAATATTAAACAAAGACGAAATCTAATGTCAATCCTAGATTACCAGATTGTTTTTGATTGGATTAGGATTCTATCAGCATGTAGTTGCACAAGTTTTGTTTATTCTGTAAGAATTTTTATTTTTGTCTGATACTACTAATAGTCTCTTTTTTTTAATTTTTTTTTGCAGTTTTGTTTTTTAATTTTGCATGAAGATACACTATTTCTTATTGTCTAATTATGTCTTTCTTTCCCCTTAATGTAGCCTTAGTGCCACCCCCAAAGCTTCTTCAAGTTTAACAAATGTGCAAAAAAAAAGTTACCTTGTCCCTGATAAAATTTTGCATTACTAGTAAATTTTAATAACTTAATACAAATGTGAACTTTGCTCTTATATTGTTTGAGGGTTGTTAGGTGTAATATTAAACATTAATTGTAACTTTGTGTAAGTAGAGTGAATTGGGTTTCGAAGACTTGTGCAATTCTTCTAACTTATAGACGTATAATGACGTTATTGACTCGTGAGCCTCAAACATTTAAATCCTGGGGAAATTCCTACATATTTCTCGTGCAAGTCTTGGACATTCAAATCCAAACCTTCAAAAGCTTTCCCATTATCACAGATGTTTCGCGGTTTGTTTATAATTCTTTGAAGGACTTAGATAAGGTTTTTTAATATTATTCGTGACATCTCCTTTCTTCTTGTCTTTCTGATTTTTGTATGATTTCGTGAATTATCTGAGGATGATTATTACTTTTAATTTCTACCCATTTTATATTTATGTATATATATATATATATATATTTGGAGAGTCTCGCGTCCATGTTTCTTGAGTAATATATTCTTAGTATTTTGTATAGATTTAATCATGGAAATAAAACATCTTAATCTAATTCCCCGAAAAATACTACAAAAGCATATGTAATAAAAAAAAAAAAAGGACATGGAATTGTAGAATATTTCAAAACCTAATATTCAAGATATTTTTTTACGTTAAGAAGCATATGTTGAAATTTAACTTTATTGTCATCATACTTTAGATATACAAAAAAAAAAAAAATATTCTCAATGACTTCTCCAAAATACAATGATAATCTCCCTTCAGGTGTAAACATTTATCAATAAGCTCTTCTCTTTATTTCATAGCTGCAATGTCATGATAACTGTATTAACAACGTCCAAAATGTCGTATCAAATAACCAAGCTCAATAAAAATTCTACACTTGAAATTCCACCTGTCTGAGCTGAAGATTTTTTTTTTTTTTTTTTTTGCTAAACCTTTGTCGGAATCTTTGGCATCAGTTTCAGCTATTTCGAGTAGTACTATTTGAAATCTAACTGCTTTAACACTTTCAGATTTACTTCCCCACCTTATGTCAGACGGAAACTTAAACGTTAAACCATTTGTATTCTCTTTCAATATTAGTCATCGTTTTGTGGAACCTGAAATAATTATACATGTTATTTAGTACACTGAAAAAAGGTCGACGTAATACAATATTTTGTCGTATCAAAAAGTTTCGTATTAAGACCATGAAACCACAAGGAGTATATAAGGCCTTAAGATTTATGTCTAAAACTTTTTGGAGCACCTTGATGGCATCCTTAATTATTAACCCCATTACCATATCATTGATCTCGTATATCATTGATATCAAGATCCAATTCTTTGTAACTCTTCAAAAATTCTTAGTCCAATAGTTTTAATCACTTGTGAAAATTCTACAAAATATTATTGTATTCTTACCTTGTTAGTGGAAAATTTCACATTTCATTAAATCAAGGTCATTTGTTCTTGGTGACTTGTATCCGGTGTACAATTAAGTGATACTTGAAAATATTTTGCTTTTTTCACTTTTTGAATGATCTTTCCCGTAACTTTCAAAGATAATAAACTTATCAATTCATTTTGATTATTATGACCAAGATAATAATGCAAAATTTCATTACTATTAATTTTCCAAAGGGGTTCTTTCACGACTTTATCCCACTCTGCAATCATTTCAATTAGCCTTAGAAGTTGTCATTATTGTCTTGATAAATTTTTGCCTTCGTTCCACGAAATGCTATACGAAACCAATTATTCTCTGTAACACTTCTTTCCAACGTTATTTCTTACTATTAAGTCGAGCTTGAGCGTGTTTATCAATTTTTTCAATCTTTTCCGTTATTATACACATTTCACCCCAATCTAACATGTGAAACTTGTCCTTTCACATTTAATTTTACAAACTTTCTACTCATATGTTAATTTCCAATCTGAAGTACCTTTGTTTACCAATTTATCGCTCATTTGGCCTTTTTCGTACATCTTACAAAAAATGCAAAAAACTTTGTCTAACTTCTTTGAATAATCTAACGACTACATATCTTCTTCCTTACCGTTAGGTTGATGTTGTGTATAATATGTTGAAGAAAAATATCTACAGATTGATTTTGTGAACAGTTTGCAGCATATGATCTCTAAATGGGCCATTTTCTACTAAAATATCTCTTGACCTTGTATCAAGATTATCGATCCAAAGACGCCGGATTTAACATATTCACATTTTCTAGCATAGGTTTGTGCTTGCTCGTTACCTAATTCAGTAGCATTATTCTCTGGTAATTCTTGTTCATTACTTAATAAATACAATCACAAAAAATATCTAAAAACATAGTTGTGGTCAATGTAGAGAAAAACTAATGTAAAGATGAGATAACAATACATTTGAGAAAGAGTGAAAAAATTCTAGAAACAAAGTAAACAATCAAAATGCATAATAACCCATTATTCCGATAAGACCACATACATTCAAGTTACCTATCATAAATTTGTTCTTACTCGATTCGTTGCAATTTTTCTTATTATACCGTAGTATCCTCATACCATAAAAACTTTGAAAAAGAGATATAAAGAAAACTTTATAGCAAATTGTTAGAGCATTGCTCGGTCAAACTCACAAGTTTTGGTATGTCAAGCTTGTTATCAAATTTATTTGATCAAAATTATATCTTTATTTATCGTCTATTAAGGTGTGTCTCGGACTAGCAATAGAGCATGGTAGTTAAGCACCAAAATTCACTAATCGACCTTGAATATCAAAGACTAAAGAATAACAGAGACATCTATGAGAACTTCATCAACAAAGGTATGTGAAAACTGACTATCCTATTTACTTATATCATCTACTGAAAATGCGGGGGTACAACAAACACACCCAATATTTCGATTAGCAATCGGTATGGACTAACTCCAATATACTTTCAATAGAATCAACTAGACTCAATCTTAATAAAGTATATCAAAGAGTTATAATATCTCGATCTCTCGATTTAATTCTTACTCAAGCAAATATAAATCTGCGAGTCTAATTAAATACAAGAGAGATAACTTGGATGGTACCAAAGACCAATATCCAAGTGTCAATCAATGTAAATCAACAACCAAAGGTCGGATATTCTAATTGATTGATCTTAACGCACAACCTGTGATATTTAAATTATATAACAAAATATAATGCGGAATATAAATAACACAGACACCAGAAGTTTTGTTAACGAGGAAACCGGAAATGCAGAAAACCCCCGGGACCTAGTCCAGATTAAACACCACACTGTATTAAGACGTTACAGACACTAGCCTACTACAAACTAACTTCGGTCTGGACTGTAGTTGAACCCTAATCAATCTCACACTGATTCAAGGTACATTTGCGCTCCTTACTGATCGATGTCGTATGCGTCAAAAATAATTTCACTTTCCTAGAGTATATGATAAGAAAGAGTTCGTTTCCACAGAGAGGCAGTTGTAGTTATTATGTATTCAATTTCCTAAAGTAACCAATTGGGGGGATTTCTGATTTTTATGTAAGCAATAGAAGTAAATTAAAAGCAAAGTAAATTGGAGAAAGTAATCAATAGAGAAACATATTGGTCAAGGACTTCAACTTCAATCTTAAACATGTGCTTGCATATATGATTAGAATTACAATTTAATCTCTTTATCATCAAAAGCCTAGAGTATCAAGAGAGCAAGATAATCTATTAATTTCCTAAGTTCATCAACACACACATTAGAGCTGCGTATGTGAATTCTACCTAAAGAATAACCTAACGCCTTGCGCTAATTAAGTTCAATTCCTAGGAGCATTAAGTTTCAGAAATAGGCTAATCAATGCAATTGTCATACATTGCGCATGACAATTCGGACAATGGTCAAACTCTACATATGATTACGAGAGTGTATCACTACAAACCGTAAACATATCATGCTACTTTTATTCAGGGCTATCGCTTGATGAAAAACCCTAAAATAGCTATGGACAAGGGTGCAAGTTCAATTAATTGGCCACTTAACTAAGCAAGCATCTAATCCTATCACAATACATCAATCATGTGATCATAAAAACAGTAGAGATTTGAACGATAATCAAGAGAGAAAACTAATGCATTAATCAAGCACAAGTTTTAGAAATAGGACTACATCCTTAACCAATAATATTAAATTAGCTACTCATAGCTATGGAGTTCATCATAAAAATATTAATTGAATAGAAGAAGATGAAACAAAAGCAAACCCTAGTAGCGTAAACAAAAGCGGCTCTCCCCAAGTTCCAAGAATAATACGTGATCCTCTAAAAGTTGTAAAAGTCTTCTTTTTATAGCTTTTCCTCTCTTCCAAAACTAGGTCAAGTTTCAAAGGTCCAATAGATAGAAGTCCACCAAGCCCATGTGTGAGGAATACCCATGTAGAAACTCTGCTCAAAAGTGGCCGCCGAAAAACTGGTAAACTGGCCGGAAATTGGCCGGCAAAGTGGTCGGAGAATAGCTCAGGTGACCGACAAAGTCCACCCGGTCTCCGGTCAAGCCTCAGGTCAACTGAGTTAACTCGGGTCAAGCACCGAGTCATACCGAATCTCGTGATTCAACTCGGTTAGAACATGAGTCAGAACCGAGTCAGCTATTCAGGTGAGCTAACTGGGCTGACTTGGTTGAGTTGCCATGGCATAAGCCATTTGCATTGGCCTGAGTTGTTCTGCACAAGCATTGCGCTTCACCAACGCCCATCCAGCCATAATGGCTGCTCATACTACATTAGTAGATCCATTCTTGCAATGTTCTTCATATCAGCTCAATTCCTGCATTGTAATCTCGGCATCAAGCACAACCCAAATTCTTATCTCCTGAAGTTACAACTCCACATCATTCCATTCCTTCTCAATCGTGCAAAACTCAATTCATCTCAGCTGCTCTTCTTCATTAAAACCATCACTTCAATAACCTCCAATGGAAGCCACTGCAACACCACCAATTTCTTAACTCCAATTTCTTTCTATGACTGATTGCAACCTTTCTGCATTACAGCTCCAATATCAGTACAACCAGTGTACATTATATCTCATCTGCATACACACCACCTTGACTGCCATAAGACATCGCCTCCTACAATCCACCAGAACCATGGCAGCAATCAATCTCCTTAACCCATATTCAATTGTATTGCAATTCCATCACCAGATTCATCTTAGTCTGCACCACCAACACAGTATAATTTTACCATAACTGCACCTGTAATGGGTCCCTGTCCTAGCATACATCTATACAGCATCTGGTTCATTTCAACATTAGAAACTCAGCTAACTCCATTCCCATTGACTGCAACATCACCTGCAATCTCATTAAAGCCTCACAACATCAACATCAACTTAGTTCATTCATAATCCTTGAAAACAACCCATTAGACCCTTGAGAACTACCACTGATAGCTTCACCAGCAGCATCACCTAACTCTCCCATCTGCTTTAGCTTGATCTCAAGAACAACACCAGACCCATTCTCTATTTCGAACCAGCACCATATTCCATTCAAACCGCAAAGACACTATCATCTCAGAACTTGAGACCTTCTCAGATTTTAGCAAACCCATCTTGCCTAAATTTCATCATCACTGACTTAACATTATCAGCTCAAATCACATGTTAAACAACTCCATAGCCTTCTCTGCATTATACCACTTTCACTACCACATACAACACCAAATTCAGTTGCCATTCCATTGCATCATCAATTCCAACCAGCTCCAGTTCATCTTTCAGTTCAACTGCATCTCAGGCCAATACTTAGTATCATCAACATCACTTGCAAACTGCCAATGTCAAAGCAACGTCATCAACATCTTCCTTATAATCTCAGCTTCAGCATCAAACCATGCCATCTGTCTGCAGCTCAGGCCTGCAATTGCTCCTTGCGCTGTAATCTGCTTAGCCATCTTCTTTTCCTTTCTCCGGTTTTCAGTCTGAACTGCACATACTAGCTTCAGTTGCAACATCACATACCCACTACATTACTGCCTTCCATTTCAGTTCAAGCTCATACCTGCAACAGCTGCACTCAGCTTCACCAGTTCCCTCTTCAACTGCAGCTCAGCCTAGAATACATCTAAACCATGTACTCCAACAACATCACCAGCTCTATTTCTTCCTGTGACACCAGATTTCACCACAATCACCAACTCAGATTACCAGCAACTTCATAATCTCAAAACCCTGGTTTCACCTCCAGTTCCATCTCTTGCTCAAATTCGACCAATACCCATTCTCGATTCAAATCTCAGATCTCAGATGTAACCACCAAATTCCATATACCATTGAGAACCCATGAATATCAACATCACCACTTCGATTGAGACTCAAATCTGAGATAACCCATCGTCAATTGAGCAGCAGTAGAATCATTTGTATTGTGATTCAAAACTCATCACTTCTGAAATCTCCTCTCGATTCGAACCCTAATTCTCATCATCTTCTTCACCAGTTCGAATCAACCATGGCAACAACACAAAAGCTTATTCTCTCAATCTCAGTTCAGAAACAACTTCATCTCCTCGGTCTCTCGCTGAACTCTCCGATCCGCATCTCATTTGGTAGCAATGAACTTCAGCCGCAACTCTCCTCTGAATTAGTAACGAAATGATTGAGAAAATCATTTTCTCTCGATCCTAGGGCTAGGTGATGATGTTAATTACTTAAGGCACCCACTGTCAGATCCGGGCCACCAACAGATTATTTGGTCCGTCAGTTCCAGTTTACTGACAGTCTAATTATTCACATCCTCCCTTGCGCAATCTCAGCCGACTCCAACTCGCCTATGATTGATCTTCTCTGTCCTTTTTGCTTCAAATGGACGATTTCTTCTTCTTTTGCTCCTAATGACTCCATTGCACCTAATAAACTCAAAGTAAACATATGATACATAATTTACATGAAAACTCGCAAAGAAAGCATCAATAATAGATAAATATCAAGGTGTTTACAACACCTATCAACTTCCCCCACACTTAGAATTTGCTAGTCCTCGAGCAAATCAAACAAAACTTATTCTAAAGGATACATACAACCCCGTGTCGTCTAGGCTAAGGTCACACTTATCACGTATAACAAGACTTTGAACCCCTAGGTGTCCCTAGTGGACAAGTTATAGTCTCGTGAGGGCTTACTAGAGATATACCCACAAAACCTACTTTTCCAACTTAATAGTTCTCCGAAATGATAGCATCCAACGCGCTAAGAAGACATAGAGATTCTGCACACTAGTCATAAGAAGTTAGACACATATATGAACACAATCTCATCCTTAAAAGTTGAGAGAGAAATAACCATCCCTTCTCGAAAGAAATTCGGGTTCAGAGTGATCAAAAGTCTCGACTCTGCCTCACAAGAAAGGGTTTTATGAAGTTGCTCTCAATAATAAACAACTTTTATGGGTCACACATGTGTCCATGTAGGAGTGAAGAGAGAATCCTGCGACACGTTGAATGGTAGGAAGGCAAAACCTTCCGAATTGTTTTGAAAACCCACATCTTTTATCATTTTTGAAAAACCTTATTTTCTGACGATCTCTAAGAAAGGAAATCAACCACTTAACGAAGGTGGGAATATGCTTACTTACCTCGTTATCCGTTCGACGTGCAGCTAGCACCACTCTCACAACATCCATAGAAACGTCTTCGGTTTTCAATCTTTTTCTTCATCTTCGTCTTCGGTCTTCAATTCTTGTGATAACTCTTGAACTTCGTAGAATCTTGACAATGTAACTCTTTCCTCTAATTCCTTGTTGCTTGAAACTTCATTGTGGACTTTTCTTCTTCCATTGGCTTTATTGAAAGAATACAAAACTAAAAACGAACTATACAAACCCAAAATATGATACAATGAATTTTTCTTGTCTCTTTTTTTCTTTTCTTTTTTTCTTTTCTTTTCTTTTCTATTCTATTTTTTCTCTCTCTTTTTTTTTTTTTTTTTTGAGACAAGAGAAAATAAAATACAAATAAGATAAAATAAAATAAAAATGTAAGTACAAAGGCCATGGTGTAAGTACTTTACCGCTTGATTCTTCACAACTTGTATGTCTTGATATCATAAACTTCTCAAACTCCCATCTTGATAATCTTCCACTACAACAAAAACAACCATGGATCATTCTTAAAAACCGTGATCTAATTATTGGCTGTCTGTGATCTTTGCCCATATAATCTAATGGGTAATCTATAGATCACAACTTCTCTGCAGTGAAATGTGTGATCTTTAGGGATTAATCTATCTCAAGTGAGAATTTGAGCAGAGAAAAAAATAGAGGTGAGAGACATAAAAGTGAAAATGAAGTTTCAGGAACCGGATTTTTTTGATTTAGTTGTTTGACTGAGAGGTCATTTGGGACCCGGTCAAAAGTCAATGGAATATTTTTTGTCAACTTAGTGATTTAATGGTACATTTAGGATCACATATTTGAAAAAATAAGTGGTCTATCAACATCAAAGATCACAAACACTATATAATCAATGGTCTTTAAGTTTTAGCCATAAAAAGGTAACAGGTTTTCAGACATTATGATCTATAGTGTGTGATGTATTACACGTTTTGTTGTAGTGTTAGCTCTTATACAATAGTCTT
>JAJJWW010011258.1:0-126164 GCA_023531295.1 Papaver armeniacum | reverse complement strand
AAACGTTGAGAAACTAACAAAAATCGGAATCTAAAATTATTCCTAAATTAATTCCAACGTTCATTACGCCTAGTGATTTAATTGTTTGACTTTTTCCTAAAAAAACTCATTAATTAATTCCTTAAAATTCTCATCCGTATTAATTAATTAAGATATAAAAAGAACGCGTAATTGGGGGATATGGCTAAATGACAAAATAAGGATCCAAATATCCTAGCTGGGTTACCCCTTATATAATTAAATTATTAATTCCTAATTTAACCCTCCCTAATCATAATTAGTAATTAATCCTGATTAGTAAAATATTAATGATTTGGGGATATAATTTGTGTATTTATGTTTATTTGAATTTGTGTGGGTTAGTTGAGAGTAGAATGAGGGAAAAAATTTTGAGTATAATTTTTTTTTTTTTGAAAATGAAAGATGATTGTGATGAGAGACTTGCAAATGTCTTTGAATCTTTAGCTCAATTACAACAACAATCATATCTTCAATCTTCGATTAATGATAACAACTCACAATTGAGTGGAATTTTTTTTTTGAAAATGGAAGATGATTGTGATGAGAGAATTACCGCTAATAAGAGGTTGAAAATTTGATTTTTTTCTTTGAATCCACCATTGTTGCAAATTGAAAAAAGCTTGGTGCCTAAATGGTATTCAACCAAAACCCATGCGGGAAATTGTTGGAAATGTTCATAAATTGTTTGCCACTATCCGGGGGGTTTGGGGGCGTTGGAAATGTTCAGAAATTGTTCAGAATGTTGATTTTTTTCTGGTTTTGAACAAGTACCGGCATGGTAATCTAGTTTTCGAGCATCTTAGGTACATGTTAAAAAGCATAGTATTTTGCTTAAATTTCTATCCGGAACAGGATGAAAAGTATCCCGTAATGTTGATTTTTTTCACTTGACTACCTAGGCATTGATAGGAAATTCTCGAGCATGCCGGGTATCATGTTCCCGAGCATGGTCTTCATATCAACCGACCATGCCGGCAAAGTGTACGAGAAAAATTCAAAACGGAAGTGATGAAGACCATGCCGGAATTGATGAAGACCATATCTTGGAACATGGTACCGGCATGGTCTTCATCAATTCCATGGTCTTCATCACTTTCAAAAGATGATCTTCATCACTTAGAATAAAAAAAAATTGGTTTCCAAAGTGAAGAGAAGAGAATTGATATAGAGTGGGAGAGTTTAGAATTTGAAAGGGAATGGGAAATATTTGGGTTTCAAAGCTCCACCCCTAAATAAGATTAATAAGAAGTGGAGATGGAAATGGGGGATATGATTTTGTTTTTTGATTTTAAGTTTTTGATTTTTATTTTGTGGGAAGGGTATTTTAGTATTTTCATAACCAATGGTCACCCCTTAGCCGGAATCATGGGTTGGGGGAAGTAATTCATATCCCACAATTAGTTTCCATATCCCCCAATTACGCGTTCTATAAAAAGTGTAATTAGAGTTCACATTAAGTTGATTAGGGTTTAAATTAGCTCCTCTAAATTCTCCTTTAAAATATTTTCTTACTTCTTTTGTGTTTATCACGCACGTTTGAACGTGAAAAAATCTGTATTGCACAATTTAATGACAATTGCATGGTGAATGCGAAAAATCCTAATTTTCACAATATAGAGATAATGACGATTTTTACTTGTTGGAACCATTGCTTGTGAAAATCCAAATTATCAAAAATTTCAGTTGTCAAATTTTTGTGATAATTACTAATTTTCGTTCGTTATAATCCGTTAAGTTTGTGAAAATCACAATTATTAGATGTTGCATTTTGTGAAAATAACAATTATCCTCAACTTCTGAAAATGAAAATATAGTGATAATAGGAATATTCAGATGTTGCATTTTGTGAATAAGACAATTATCATCAACTTCTGAAAATTGATAATCGCAATTATGTGATAATCGGAATTTTCAGACGTTGCATTTTGTGAAAATGACAATTATCATCAACTTCTGAAAATAGATAATCGCAATTATCACCGCTTATTGAAAATTCTAGTTTTCACAATATATGGATAATCTTATGACGGAATCAATTGCGTTTGTAAAACATGAAATTATCACCTGCTTGTTCAAAATTCTATTTTTCAAATTTAGTGATACTTTTAATTTTCCAACGTGTTTTCGCAAGCTATAGACAAAAACAGTGACGCCATATTTACTTTAGATCGTCAATCAAATTAGAAATTCCTATAAAAATTAGAAAATAGAGTGTTCATCACCGATTTATAGGATTATTGATACAAGTACAACAAGCCCACTAATATAACTTTAAGCTCAAAAAAACAAGATGATCCCACACGTGGACTATATGAATCCATTAAGGATCGAACTGAGTATGGGATGACGGTGTAATTGGTGATGTAGTTATATATAATGGCGGTAGTAGTGCACATCGACCGCATAAAAATGTTCTGTGAATATTAATCCTAATAACACTAACAAATGAAAGGTACTGGAAAAGAAAGAAATGAAAACAGGAGGAAGAAGAAGAGAACATTTTAGGTATGAAAAAAGTCAATTGAGAGGAAATAATAATGAGAAATTTTATTGAAGATAATAATCATACCGGCTAGAATTAATGGTAAATATTTTTTTACCACAAATAACGCCACAAAAGACGCCCACCACCCTCAAAAAACGCTAATTACTAACGTGTTAGACGTATAAAAATGGAATTATTGGTATTATTATTTATCGTTAAAAATGCATAATCTATAAAGGTTAATTTAGTCCTAACGAAAATGTGAAAATCTAAATCCAATTTAATACTAATAATCTTAACCGTATATCTAGTATTTTGGGCCACACACATATATATATATATATATATATATATATATATATATATATATATATATATATATATATATATATATATATATATATATGTAATCTTAATGATAGGTTTCTTAGAGAATTGGGTTCCCAAGAAATTTCCACAATAAATAAATTATTTACCGGCATAAATAAATAAATAAATGTTTTCCGTAGCGAAAGTAAATTATCGGCATGCCTCGTATAGGAGCCGAAAAGAAATGGAGTAGTGGTCGCCACATCATCCAAGATCAAAACCGTGGGTAGTAATAATCGAAAGGCTGTTATGTTTTGTTAAATTATTCTGTCAAGACATTTTGTCAAGGGCAGCCGACCCTTAATAAAGACTAAAGCTACAATGTAAACTGTAATTTATCAAAGCTACAGTGGAAACTATAATCCATCACTTTGTATAAATTATCAACGGAGTTTACAAGGTTGACAACATCCCAACTTGCCCAATACTCTATTAGAGCATTTCTAATGAAGTATCAACGGAGTTTACAAGGCTGACAACATCCCAACTTGCCCAATACTCTATTAGAGCATTTCTAATATTTGGGGTCAAGGTCATCCTATGTGGAAGTTTTATTAAATATTTATTTAAATATAGAAACAAATGATGATGTGGACCTAAGATCCAATGTCACGAAGAAAGTCTAATGTGGACTTTTTCTTTACTTGGAGATGAAAATTTCGTTAAAAAAGTCTTAAATCCTATATGCTATGTTTTATTCTTAAGACCTTTACCCTTCTTTGCATTTGGAGATGCTCAAAAATTTCTTTAGGCCAAGCACTATGATAGGTTTATCCCTTTTCCATGTCCCCTAAATATTGTGAAATTTCTCAGAATCCATTTACAATGATCTCCCATATCCTTACTAAGTAGGAATATCCCTTTCCTACATTTAAAACTGGATCAAATCTGATCCAGGTAGTAGGGAAAGGAAATCACACCGAAACTCACGTGTGAAAAACTACTTTACGAAAACTGAGTTTCCATGAAATTTTCATCGGATACTTAGTTTTCGTTCACAAAATTGGTCAAAAAGACCAAAATCAATAATTCCTGGGTGAAAAAGACACTTAGGTTTTGATACTGTTTAAATAGCCAAAAATTAAAAAGATATCGTTTAAATGGACAAAATTTTAAAAATAGGCGGATGTAACCGGTTTCATCCTATCCATTTTCAAATATTTTTTTCTTATTTTATTTTACATTGATGCATCCAGCTTCATCCTTGCTATTTTTTAAGTATAAGCCAGGATGAATCCAGTTTCATCCTTGCTAAATTTTTTTTTGGCTATTTCACCCGTACTTTTTTTTACTTGTCCATTTGAATCGTGTTTTAAATTTTTTTGGACAAATGACCCATTTTCTCGTTTTCGTTTGAGAATTTTTTGTTTTACCCTTTATTTTTACTTTTAAACCTTTTATTTTACTAAAACTCTTTATTTCCTATTATATCTTTATTTTTTCTAATAAAGAAAAACGGAAACTCAACACTATTCACTCAGAAAGAAACTGAGTTTCCTTGCAATGTAGGAAAGGGATAATCTTGTGACCCATATCCCTTCACACTTGAGGGATAGGGAAAAGATAACCACTACCATAGTACTTGTCTTAGAATGTTATTTGACACATGTGG
The DNA here is from genome assembly GCA_023531295.1 of Papaver armeniacum. NCBI lineage: Eukaryota > Viridiplantae > Streptophyta > Magnoliopsida > Ranunculales > Papaveraceae > Papaver > Papaver armeniacum. The sequence goes on along the minus strand of JAJJWW010011258.1, from coordinate 121,677 downwards.
CTCTCCTTATCACTATGCCCAGTCCATGAAGTAACTGAATTAACCATTACTTGAGGATTTCTCTCTCGACAGGTGAGAGTAAAACAGTGCGCCCTCCACTTATTCATAGCAACCATGCCAAGTAATCAAGGTATTGTCTAGGACTCTTCCCTTTTGTAAGGCAAAAACAATTTACAGCCTTTCGCCATTGAACAAAAACCCTGTAGCCTAAAAATTCTAGGGAATGATGACGCAGGCAGAACCATGAGTCCTAAGTCACTAACAACTGGTCCGCAATGACAACATTGAAAGTTGAGGGTTACATTTCCAAGTTAGCCTTCAAAAATAATACTCCCTCCGTCCCTAATTAGATGACAAATTTTAAGGCAATGAGGAAAGTGGAGTATATTTAAGTATTTTTTTAAATTATACCCTTATGGGCAATAATTAGTAAAATTTAGAAACGATTTATCTCTTAAACTATACCACGGTTTTTTATAAACTTTATACCGTTGAAAAACATTTTAAAACACATACGCAACGAATATAAATATGACTATCAAATTATACATATTTCTTATAGAAAAAATAATCAATTAAAAGGGTAGTTTTAGAAATATCCCCTTGGTTAGTGAAATAGCTCATCTATTTGTGGACAAAACTAAAAACCAAATAGCTCATCTAATTAGGGACGCAGGGAGTAACAAAGATTGTGAAACTGTTCAAAGTAAACTACCTAATTATCCTTAACGGAATTACTTTAACAGTAGCATATCACTAAAAAACAATCACAAAAATCAAAATAATAAAACACACCGAGTGCCACAAAATATCGAATTTGACACGCACATGCAAGCACAACAAGTATGTATGAAGTTATTCTAAGTAGAAAAGTTGAAGACCTGACATACCCCCTTTACAAGTTGAAGACCTGACATACCCCTTTACTTCAGAAGAAAAATCCCAACTAAAAGGTGCTACTTATATCTATTCAAAATGTAACAGAACTTGTTTTGTTTTGATTCTATGTCAAGAACATTCATAATCCCATATAACAGACATAACTAGGGATATATAGCACAAATCCTTTTCCACCAGAGAGTAGATCAGATCAACCAAAACAGCAGAGATGAGACTACCATAAGAAAAAATGACATTTCCACCAAAAACCGCTGCTAAAATCAGCGTGTTACACCATCAACCACTTGAGTATTAGCTGCAAGAAGCAACAAACAAAATGATAACGATAAGTTAAGCAAGTCCTTCTAAATTCCTCACCCATACCCGGTTCTGTATTCAGGCATTTAAAAAAGACATTTGTGGTCTTGGCTTGGGTTGTAAATTCTAACCTTGAACATTGACGGAGGAGCTTTGCTCAAACTGTATATCTGCTCTTGGCAAACCTCTCTGCCTTTTTAGCATCTTCCTGAAATTATCAAACAAAAAACTATGTAGGATGATATCCTATGAAGAAGTTTCAAACAAGGAAATTTAAGAAACTCGTCCTTACATGGAAGATGAATCCTATGCTCTCGTTGTAATCAAGAAACTCCTTCCACTGTTTCCCAATGCTCACCTGCAAACACGACTCGTGTAAGATGTTTGATGAAATTTGAAGAACATACTAACTAGACCACAACTACTAGGAAGTATAACCAAGATTTGGATAAGCTAAGATATATCTAACACTAGATGCAGGATATGTTAAGCCATGCAAATGGAATCAGTCATCTAACATATAAATTAATATCTAGCTCAAAAATGCTGAATGAGAATCTAGGAAGCCTACCTTTACAACTAGGAAGCATAACCAAGATTTGGACACGTTAAATTTTTGCTAAATACTATTGAACAATATATTCAGCAGTGAACAATATCTTGAATCAACAAACTCAATTTTGTAGCCTTCAAGCGGATTTTATCATCTACCATTTGAGTATCCATTAATTGTTCATAAGCTACTTTGGCAGTTTAAAACCGAGATACACAATGGAATCAAACGTCTAACATATAATTTGCTGTATAGCTGGTACCATAATTTTTTAGTCAAGCGTCAAATATTAAGAAAGGAAAATGGTGGAATATAATTTGCAAATAAATACTTGATCCATCAAGGAAACATAACCAAGATTCGGACACGTTAAATTTGTATCCAATATTAGTGGAGGATATATTTTTCCCTGGACAGGGGAATCGGTCATTAAAATAATATGAAGTGATATATTGCTGGTAAGATGTTAGGAAAAAAATGCTGGATGATTTCATGTTCAATCAAGCAGCAAGCGAACACTACGTTTATGTAGATGATAGTACTTACTTGTGCAGTTTCATTTGTAGCATTTTTGGTCCATATAGATATTTTCTCCTGCTTAGCCCTGACATTAATAACAGCTCCACATATTTCATCACCATTATCAAACTGCTCCCCGATAATAGCCAACAACTGTCAAAGGAGGGATACAGGAAAATTAGACAACATTTTATCAGACTGCAAGAAAGTGAAACGATAATTCAACTGGGATCTTTGGCATACCGTGTACAACCAGGATGTATCAGATTTCCCTCTAGGAAAACTTATGGTCCACTTCCCTCCATTCGCACATATAGGGTCTTCCCACTTTGGTTCAATTTTGTGCTTGAAGCAATAAAAATCTGCTCCAACAGCTAACTTGCTTGGTTTATGTATATTATTGTAAAGGCTGAATTCACAAGAACAATCATTAAAATTAAATTAAATTAAATTAAATTGAAAAAAAAAAGACTATTAGCAGGAAAAACTGAATTAGGGGAAAAGAGTCATAGATCTTACGAGCAACTTGCACATTTAGAAAAACTAGAAGATAATGTGAAATTCCTATAAGCACACAAGATTTACCATCTGTTGTTGACCATTGATTATAACTTGTTCTTGTCAGCATAGCTACTCAACTTTATGTGGAAAACTGGAAATTTACCTTTCTAAGTTCAGCCAACTAGTGATATGTAGTTGCTAATTGCACATAAATGTGTCATGTTTAGTTTCTAATCTATCTGACAACATCTAAACAATTGCACAATCAGGAAGGAATCCTATGCTATGGATTCAGAGCACAGCTATCAACAGCCAGGCCAATCTCCTGCATGAGATGAACTTGTTTCTGTAGTACTTCTAGAGACCTAGTAATTTTTAACCACCCAATGCAGATAGAATCACATCTTATACATTATATAAGAAATGGGTAAAAACTCAAGGCCCTCACTTGAAGGACATCATAATGAAGGGACCAGACAGACAAAACGTAGCCAAAGTTGCATCGTGATATACCACCTAGTCTCTATGGAACATAGTTATAAGACCAAACAAGAAAAGGTGTGACCAACTTCGACAATAGTACAATGCTATGGTGGGTAAAAGTATATTATAACATGAAAGCAAATTCTTCAGTAATTTAAAGCCCATACTACTGATATTGTTCAGTAACTTTTCCAATCAAAGTATTACTCTCTTGAATGTGTTACTAAATTCAAATGTAAGTAATAACCTTTCCACTAGAAGTGTCTAAAATACCCTATAACAACTTAATACAACAACAAAACAGCAGAAACCCTATTCCATTGATGCAAAATTCTATGGGTATCATATTCTAGCGGAAAAAAAAAAGTTAACCATGTTCACGAGAACCCTAATTTTGAAGCGTCTTATGCCAACCATGGAGTCATGGATGAACCTCAAGAAACTAAAATACAAAACAAAGAAAATTCGAATGAGTTGGAAATTAAAGAACCCTAATTCCAAAAAACAAGATAGTGATTATCTTGAACTGAAACGAACAAAAAATTGATGTAAAGAAGGTGAAAGAAAGGAAATACCTCCAAAACTCCTCAACAGTTCCAAAGGTATGAACAGGTCGAATGGAGCTACCCCAAGTAGATTGCTTTTGTTTAGCAGCAGGACTATCAAACCAGAAAGTCCAAGAATGTTCTAAAACATGAGGCTGATGAGGAATTATTGTATTCGGAGAGGTGGAATGATCAGATTCATCTCCAGTAATTTCACCTTCTTCGATTTCCCCTTCTCCAACAATCGATGATGCCCTAATTTCCTCTTCTAAACTAAGACCGCCCATCGAATCGACTAACGCCATTATTTTTTCTTGCTTACACACTAACAATATCTCTATATGTTTTGTAGGATTACTCGTTCTTTTTGTTGCTCTGGAAAACAAGCACGAATCTGAAAAACTCTTCAAGAAACACCGGAAACCCTTGGCTTGGATTTTGTTCGACTGAAATTTCTTTGTTGTAGGGAGTTGGGAAGGCCGGTGAGGTTATTATTATAGGGTAGCACTATGGTCCAAGTCCTATGGTCTTCTAATCTAGCATCTAGATTGGCAGCCTGGACAACCTCATAAGTCCTACTAGTTGGAAACCAGTGCTACGCACCGGTACAATCGAAGTTTATTACGCCGCTGGTTTTTATCCACTGAGACGGGACTTCGCCCCGCATCCGTCCTAATGAGAGTTCTAATAAAACTATTATAGAATATTATCCAACACATTAATAATTAAAAATATGTAATTTTAACTTTATAATAATCAAATTATAATTTAAACTTTTTATGGTTGTGAAAACTAATTTCGAAGCAATTTAATATAGTGGGAATTAACTCAAGAAGTAAATTAAAATAAATAGATCTAAGTAATTTCAAAAGCAAAATAGTTTAAATTCTAAATATTAAAGCATGAACTTGATTGAAACCTCGCATACTCAAAAAAAAAAAAATCTCGCTTATTTGTAATCTTATTCATAAGTAAGCACTTCATTGCCATGTTCATCTATTTCGACCAATGGTGGCATCTCAGGATCCCTTTCGCCCAATTCACCATCATGTTCATCATCGCTGCTTATGATGTCGTGCTTTCTCTTGTGGTCTTTTTTTAGATGGTGTCTTGAGTTATTTTTCTTAGGGATAATGTACTTTGCTCTTCACGTGTGTTTAATTATATTCTGTATACATTCAAGTTTATTTTTTACGTTATGTTATGGGACATTTAATTTACCACTTACAATGTTAGTAGTGAGAGGAGATACTGTTAATATATAATAACCTTTTCATGTTCTTTTTCTAGATCATGATTATAATCAAAAATTTCATGTGCACATAGACTTTGATAGACAAAATTCCCTTCTTGGAGTACGATCCTGAAGATCATTGTTTTTCCTATTGCTTTTAATATTTCTTCCAATCATTATACTTGGTTTTGTTTATGATACAAATACATCTTTTAGAAGGTTGTTTAATTTTTACAAACAATATTTATTTGATATTTGAAATTAAAGGGTTTACCTGCACATTTACTGTTGGTAATGCCATCATTTTCGTTACTCTGACGTTATCCACGACTATCTCTGCTACTTGCCCCATTGCGGTTATAATAACACCTCTATGGTCGTCGTGCACAACCATGTTAGGTATGCAAACATTACAAAGTATTTGTTAGTTTTGTCATGTTCTTGTGCATTTTTGTTATTAATAAAATCTCTTTCATTTAATTATTACCATGGCAATGGTGTCTTCACCATGGATGCGCATCCATTGCACCAAGGCTTCTTTTCCATGTACACATGTTTTATTCATGTCGAACATGCCATATAATACCACAGATCTGGTCAAACCCAACAATCGCTTTTTATTGTGAAGGTTGCTCCTCGTACATTGCATACTTTTTTAAAAATTAATTTTAATCATGAAAAAGAATTTAGTTTGGTATTACTTATTAAAACTTACCATATTTTTATCCCCCATCATGTAATGATTTCCAATGCTTCCAGGATTGTTGTACGATTTTCAAACATTAATTCTTCTTTTGTTTGGTTTGAAAATTTTGGAACACCAAGTTCTATCAGAGGCATGTATTTCCTATTGTCAAAATTTATTGTTAAAATCCTAGTTTGAAACCCGTGCTACGCACCGGGATCGCTGGAATTGCTTACACCATAGGTCATGTCTACTGGCTTCGCCCGGCATCCATCCTAATAAGAGTTCTAATAAGCTATTTTTAGAATTATTATCCAACAAATTGACAATTAACAGTTAAAATTTTCTAATAATCAAATATATAATACTATCGTAATCTAAAGATCTCACATGGTTTTGAAAACTAATTTCAAGCCATCTAACAAACCAGTAATCAATTCTACAAATAAACTAAAATAATTAGATTTAAATAAACTACTAAAGCATAATTAGATATTTTTTTTTTAGTATTTAACTCGTGTACGCACCGGGTATACTGATAATTGATCCCCAATTGGTGAGGTGGGGCCTCGCCCCACACCCTTTCAAGAAGGGGTCTCAATTATCAATTGCAGTGTATAATGAAAACATCAATTATCATTTAGTAGTTTAACAGTTGGAACCAAAGTACTCACCCATCTAAGAATGGGTCTCAATTAACAACTGCAGTGTATAATGAAAAAAACAATTATCATTTAGTAGATTAACAGTTGGAACCAAATCATTCACCAATTACGCATTGCTTAAAATGTTAGAGGTTAAGAAATCTTCTTAAAGAAAATAATTTTGAAAAATTATACCAACCTTTGAAATCATTAAGTAGTTCATTACATTGTCAATATCAGTATTATTGGTAGTTAGACGATAAATCACACTTGCTATACAATTGTATCGATATCTTATATTGGAGACACTAAGAAAAAAGATATTCATATTCTTTATATAAAAACAAAGTTTTTTCGAGCGACGTGGTTAATCGGAGCTTCTGGTTGATTCTGGCCCCACCATTCTAAATTTCAGCCAATAGAATTTCAAGAGAATCTTTGAGCCCACGAAATATTATTTGGCCAATCACATGCAAGAAAATAATTGCCTAAAATTACTAAATCTTATTTAATCTTAAAAAATTAACAAAATAAATACATACAACTTCAACATTACCAAAAAAAAAAAAAAACGATTTTAATATATATTTTAAACCAATCACATTTAAGAAAAAAATATTGCGTAAAGCAACAAAATCTAATAAAATCTCCTAAAATTACAAAAAAGAAAAATATTCTAACTATGCTAATTAAATATTAAAATTAAAATTCACGGATGTAAATAAATAAACTAGATAAAATCACGATTAATAAAAGATATTAAACCATTCATCACAGGTTAATCAAAAAAAATTAAATCAATCATAAAAGTATTTTAAAAAATCCAATGTCCAATGTCCGGTTACACTTCTCATAACTATAAAGTTATCTTAATTACAATTCCAAACTAATAATTAAACTAATGCCCATTACAATCGACAATTATAATTAAAAATTTATTATTGCATTTTGAATATAATTAATAAAACATCAAAAATAGATTAGGGGTGATCAAAAATTTAAATAAAAATGCATAAAGTTTTCGATGCGTACCCGTGGATCGGGAGGTGCTTCTTCTTCCACAAAAATAAATAAACGATAATCCTGCACAATAGTCGAAATAGAAAATGGTTAGTAGAAAAGCGTGTATGTTTACAACAAAGTATTAAGTAACTCTGGAGAAGAACAAAAAAGAAAATAATGAGCATCGATTTCTTTTTTCTTAATATTATTCATTCCATAAAAAAAACTTCTTAATATTGTTCATTCCATAAAAACAAAATAAAAGAATTTCTATTCGTAATGATGGTCGTTATATTTTTTTAGAGTGAAAATATTGCAACAAGTAAAAATGTTATATTTTTTTTTTGATAAGTTAACAAGTAAATATGGAGATGTCCAAAAATATCTAAATTTAAGGATATAAATTTAAAGAATCAAAGAATATCCTTAGTATAAATTTAAAGATATAAAATGATATTATTTCCAAAATATCGTACTAAGTTTATGAAATTTCTGCTTGGTCGAATTCTATATAAAGCGCCGGGACAAAGGCAAGCTTTCATCGTTTACGTTGTGGTTTTTTCTTCTTATACTGTTTTATTGTTCTTTGGGTTTGTTGGATTCTTATTTTGGAAATTTTGGGCTTTTTGCAGATGATGGTGTTATATTCTCAATCAATGAATGATTGACCGATTAGATGGAATAATTTGGTGTACTTTTGAGGTAATGAACTTTTGTCTTTCATAATTCAAAGTTTCGTTGATCTATATTTTATTTGGTTTCGTTTTGCAGTTGTTGCTCCTCATTATCAAACTTGAACAATAAAATTTAATCCGTAGGTTTTATTTTGTACAGGTGCATAGATAAAGTAATGAGCTTCTTTTTCATGGTATGCTTTAAATTTATTTATTTTTTTTTATTTTTTTTTGCTATGATGCAATCTTTGTTTCTACTATTGATGTGATGAACTTTTGTCTTTCGTGCACCGGAGTTTGTTTGCCAAAACAGAAATATGATATTGAGCAACCATTATTTTTTTATTTTTTTTGTTCCTTTTACGGTTGATCTATATTTATAATTTGTTCCTTGAATAAACCTCATAGTCAGGCCTAGAACAATAATATTGAATCTGAAGGCATAAATGAGGTAATGATTCTCTTTTTGTAAGGTGATCTTTGTTAACTTTATTCCTGTGGTACTTATGATTTTATCAAACGAAAATATCAAATAATGCGCAGTACATGGACGTGGTAATAACAAGTTTTATGGCCTTTTTTGGTTTAATTAGGTTTGGATTTTGTTGATCTAATTTAATCAAAATATTAAATTGTAGATAGATTTTTTTTTGAAAATGTTGTTTCAGGCCAACATAAAGTGGGTTTTGAAGGAACAGAGAAGCAGAAGTATAGAACCAACGTGCTACGACTGAATTTTCATGCACACATCTGATGATTTTCTTGCAGTTATGGTTACAGATGAATAGATTGTTCAGTTTCTACTTAAGATCGTCTCTCTATTCATTTTTGTGCTCATCATAATCAAAATATTTTGTTCCTATAAATGACATTTGCAAATAATCAATTTTCTTAAGGGTTTAATGTAAGCACTTTTTTAGGTGTTTATTAATTAAAAGGTCTAACAATGCAAAGGAGCATCGCTACCCGTAAGATCACACAATTGATTCATATCACCCACGATTATCGCTATGGATTGCGTCCAATCCTATATTCGGAAGTTACTGTGGTATGTTGCAACTCAAAACATCAAAAGGTTGTTAGGAAAGGTTCTAATATATTTCTATCAAGTTAAATGATTTTGCTCAAATTTCGCTTGATATAGCGGTGCTTCTAATTCTTTGGTACTTCATAAGAAAGAAGGATTTGAACTATTTGACCGAGAAGAATGTTGCTAAGATAAACCTCAAGTAAAAGGAGAAGTCTAACCGGGAAATTTTAGTGCCATAAAGAATTAGTCGAATATGCCGCGATCTGACCTAAAAGAGCATCAACTCCAGTTCAAAAGGTCTCAAAGGTTTTAAAATTTTGCACGAGATTTTATGATTTACAGTATAATAAAGTATGGTAATATATGGTAATTATGCAATTACATGCATTTACATGAAATGCTGGAGTTTATATTGCAACTGACTGAGTAAGCTATGTATGCCTGTGTAAACTTTGTAAATCTGTTTTTGTGAAAATCATAAATCCAGAGCATAAAATTATCCTTGATCCCGCTTTCGTTCCTTGATTTAGTTCAGATTCAGGCCTAACCAAACCAATGCAAGACAGTTGTTCATAAGACGTTTATACATCATTTGATCGTACCATTTGTGGGATCAAGGAAGACGTTTAGGTACATTTGTATACACAGGGGAGTTTGAGGCTTTTTTTTTCCAGTTATAATAGAATATACATGATGAATATGATGTCGGTACTTTTAACTTGGGAATGAACGCACCAACTTAAAATGCGCTCTGGACATTACCATTAATGGCCACGGAAATACAATTTTGAATTTAACGGGAAATTGTACAACTGGTGATAATTTTCGATTAAATACTTTATAAGGGTGTTCTTGCTTTGTATGTGATCCATCTTGGTCTTCTTGATGTATCTTAATATTTGTATTTGTATTTTTGTTATTATTTGCAAAAGAAAGACTTCATGTAATTTGCCAAAATTGGAACAAACATTTAGTCTTTAAACTTCGTGGTCTTTCTCATTTCAAAATAAGGATACCATATTATTGGTCCAGAAGTGTCAATGTTGTGGATTTTGCGTTCCTCCGATAAAGGGCCTATTTTTATTTACTTATATATCTGATAAAATAAAATGCTAATTTTCGTTTCGAGTAGAATTTGATTCATGCATTTTAAATCCCATATGTACGAACCCATCAACAAAAAAAAAAAGAGATCCCATATGCACATCCTTCCACTTTTTATATATAATTGCAAGGCCGACAACTCTTTGTCAGCTTTGTCCGAGCAGTTCCAGTCACAGGACCCATAAATGTATCAAAAAGCGAAAACTCTAAACTCATCGTAGAAAACCCACCGTGAAATGCACCGAGTGAAACATAAAAAGTAGGCCCCTATGATTCCCTGGGTGGTGGGTCCCAAGTATTTGTTCCACTCGGTGGATCTCACGGTGCAAAAGCACGGTGAATGTAGAACTGATGATCAAAAAGCTTAATAGACCGTGAAAAAAATTAAAAGAAAACCGCCCTTACTCATATTCTCCCAAAGGTGGGGCCCTAAAGTGGTCCCCAGCTAAACTCCTGATTGGCGGGTCCGCCCATATGTGAGGGGAGGTTTTTACGTAGTTTTTATTCTAGGTCTATATAGAATTTAGAATTGATGTAAATGTATTTATGATCATTTTTGGAATGTAAGATGAATACATCCCATGGGTGACATGTCATGATCAATGCTGACAATAGCGTTTGTTATCTTTTTGTTCATGGGCGATTAGTTAAAGTACCCATTAATACTTTTAGACACCAATAACAGGTTCAATATGGATATTTGGTCAATCACATAGTTTTCTTGGAATACAGATGCACCAATTCATTAAAATGCTAAGATTCATGGTTTTGAAAGTCAACATTATAATACTCATTACTTAGATATTGAAACAATGATTTACATTTATGAAAATCCAGGAAAACAATCATTCCTTAACAAGAAAAAGAAGAATACTTTACGACGAGAAAAAAGAATAACGGAATAATGCTAAGATTCAGGACTGACAAGAATGCTTTACGACCAACACAAAGAGGAGAAGAATGCTAAGAAGAAGTTTCTTTTCATTGCACTGCCTCCCTTGGAATTTATATTTGGTTTTTATAACAAGCGTCTAATAGTCCATAAATAAGAAACAGACCCGTGCATCGCACGGGTGAAAAACTAGTAAAATAAATTTCCAACTCTAAAGAATGCACAATAGTGCTTCCCGTCAAAAAAGATATAATCAAGAAAATGCACTGAATTATCTTTCTTCGAAAATCTTATATTTGCTCTAAGAATCAATGGACCAATTCAACTAATCTTCCAAGCTCCAACTTCTAAAAGTTAAATGAAAAATCACACCCATTATATATATAACGATATCTAATATTAGAGAAACCAAAAAAAAAAAAGACATTAATTGGCCGACTTTAGGAGGCCTTCTATAGGGTGACTAAACGGATTTTGTCCGTCACACTTTCATGGTCCTCCTTTTTTTCATCAATCTTTTTTTTTTATTTCATCAAAATTCGATCGATTTTGGAGTTTTCTTTCTCGGTTTTCAACTTAATTCAAACAATACTGTCGTAATAGTTATCAATTTCAATTCAATGACTTTAAACGATCTGCAACAATCTAGCATTCAATCTGAATTAAAAATGCGCAATTGTGATGATTTTCAATTTTGAAATTAATCCATCAAATCTAGCTATTACAATGAATTTGTACTTGAATTAATTGATACAAACGAGCTTAATTACAACCCAATTAACCAATTTTATCGATTCTATTGTATGATTACATCTTATTTGATCTCTGTAAGAAACCAGAGTTGATCAATCACGACACAGAAACAGAGTTATTTTCCCAGAATTTCGGGTTAAGAAGATGGAGTTGTGCGCCGGTTTAATCCGAATATGACCCATATCCGTATGACCCATAACCGGTAAAGATAAAGAAAAGACCAAATACTATTTTCTCCCCTTTCTCTTCTCTTATTTCTATTCCACGTTCTCGTTCCTTCAGAGAGGCACAAATTTGCCCAAGGAAGAGGTGAATCAATTCGTCAAAAATTCACAGTGTATTGTCGTTTTCAGAAAAAAATATTTAAGTTGGGTTTCGTTTGATCTCAGAAGTTCCCTAACTAACAAAAATTAAAGTGAATGAAAGAAGTGAAATAATTGTGAACTCACTGATTACTTCGCCATCAACCTTTGAAAGTGAAAGAGTCTGCTCGCTTTTTGCATGTGGAACCCTATTATCAAATTATCTAAAACAAAGAGTGGGAGTTATGGAGGTAGAGGAATGGTGCAAGAGACCAGCAGCGGCAGGTTTTAGGGTTATATCTATCTGCTGATTGAGCTCACAAAATATCCCTTTGTTTTTATCCCAAGTGACCACGTGTAGATCATGCCTAGTAGCTGTACGTGGTGGAGTGATGAGGAGATGAGACTTGGCAACCTCTTTGTTATCGTTAGGCTAGATAAAATTTGATGTGCGTGGCTATTTTTGTGATGCCACAAACTAGGTAGCCCATGCTGTTTCCCTTCGTAACAACCAAAAATGTGTACAAATATTTTTAAAACATGGTTCTAATGGAAGAGTAAAAATTAGTATGAGTGAAATTGACACCAAAAAAAATAGCAAGGATGAAACTGGATTCATCCTAGCTTAGGGAACATTATTTAAATACCCCTAGAATATAAGGCCTTTACAAATACCCCTGTCCATTTTATTAATACCCCTAAGTGGTATTTTTTAAGTGGATAATGAAAATGAACTAGTACTTTTTTGGATAATGAAAATGAACTAGTATGTTCTTGACGCGTGAAAACGTCAACCCAACCTCCTAAGGAGGTTGAATTGACTTAATATAATTTTAGATGTGCCAAAAACTATACCCTAAAAACTTAAAATATACCCTTTAGGGGTATTTGTGAAATCCTTAAGGGTATTTGTGAAGACCCTTGAAAATGAGGGGTATTTTTTCAATTTCCACTTGTTGATTTTGATCTTTTTAACCAATTTTATGATGTTATTAAGGCTTTGGCTCAAGGATGTGATATTTCTGTATATAACTTTCCTTAGTGTTTAATATATCTTGGTTTTATTAGAAGAAATCTTTTTGTGGATGCCTGGAAATGGTAGTTAATAGTTTTATGACCAATTGTTACAGTGATTTTCGACTTTCTATATATTGGTCTTGGCATCTATGTTCGCAATTTTTTATATATTTTTTTTTTTTGAAGCATTCAATTTATTAGATTAGATCCGAAGATTTTTTATATATTACATGAGGGCGGATGATATCCGAAGATTCATCAATTATACTTGGATCGGGCCAAAAATCTGACTTAACATGATATTGCGACAGATTGTGAGCAGCAGTCTCCGAATAATAATTGCACCGAAGGCTGATGTTGGGGATGGTGCGGTGGATATGGTTTACGTTGCCGAGATTCCGTAGATCTTCGACGAATACTTTCCATGCTTTATTTGTTTGAGTGTTATGCATTTATCATAAGTTATTAATAAATTGCTCGACTTTTTTTTTTTTTTTTTTGGCATCACACACGCTTAACCGCAGAGTTAACGAACTTCATACTTAGCCGATAATCGTGCACATTTTTGGCAGTTCGAATCGGATTCTCACCTTAAGTTGGACAACTAACTAGGTTGATAAGCAGGTAAAAAGGATGCAAGAAAATAGTAAAGGTTTAGTGCACTTCAGTCGGCCCACACTGCTGTAGCAGTCATCTAGTATAAAATAGATTTCCAACTCTAAAAAGTGCAAAGCATGTGAAGTGATTCCCGTCCAAGAAGGGGTCCCAATTAACAACTGCAGTGTATAATGAAAACACCAATTATCATTTAGTAGATTAACAGTTGAAAAAAATTATTCACCAATTAAATATAATAAACTTAATTATGAGATGTTGTTAAACTCTCTGAAATCAAGTTCTAATACAGTAAAAACTATATTATTTAATAAACACTCTAAGATAATATTTTTAGCCGGTCTCAAGTCGGGGACAACGTGCCAAATTAATAATTCGCTAAAAATAAAAAATAATATTTTTTGATTATCTATGTATGCCCCATATGAAATATAAATTAATAATTATATATATTCAATACATTAATGATTTATGAAGATTTTTTGAAAAATGATTCAATTGTCTTTTGTTTTATGTTAAAAGCAATATCACATTAAATTTCATCTCTAATTTTTCTTATCATCGTTAGAATTTCTGGTATTGTTCTCTCATAGCTCAGCAAGAAATTATTCAATGTGATTACTGCTTTAACGATCTCGTTTCGTGAAGGGGGATATATTGTAGAACTTTCATCACCTTCTTTCCCATTTTTATTCGTTCCCATAACACTCTTAATTATATCTTCATCAGTCAATAGTTGCATAACTTCATTTTCTTTCGGATATTGTGGACATCTTGACATTCATTGAACTTACCCAGCTTTTTGATCAAACTTGTGTTATTAGTTAATTGAAGTTTACAATGAAGCAAAGCGGGAGATTGAAGGGTGCTTTGAAGAATTTAATATTCTACAGTATTTATAAAATAATTCTTTGATAATAAATTTCTCTATAAGTTCATAATTATTAATTTATCGGTTAATTAATCTCTCGCTTCAACATTAATTTAGAGAGTTTCTACTATAGAACTATCCACCAAATTAAAAATAACAATTAAAACTATGTAACTAAAAATTTCTACTAATCAAACGTATAATACTATTATCATCTTAAGATCTCACATAGTTTTAAAAACTAATTTCAAGCAATTTAATAAAATAGTAATATATTTTACAAATAAAAAATAAATAAATTTAAGTAATCTCAAAAGTAAAATAGTTTAAACTCTAAATACTAAAGCAATAAACCTGATTGACCTTACATACTAAAAACAAATATAAAATGTTCAACATTGCAAGCCTTGATAACTCATGGAAGTAACTAAGAACATCGAGGTCGATTTATTAAATTTTATGGTAGATAAATCAAAAGTGCTAATAATAATCTTGTCCATTAATTCAAAACATTTAATCACAAACCTTAAACAAAATAAATTCTTAACTACTAATTAAATAATTAATATTATCTAAAAACTACTAATTAACCAACATGATACCTAAACACCTAGTACTTTGGGAATTGACTCCCACTTGGTGAGGCGGGGCTTCACCCGACTGTCCAGAAAGGGTTCCAGTTAATAACTATAGTGCATAACGAAACCATCAATCCTAATTTAGTATATAAGCAGTTGGAACTAAATTCATCAATTACATACTGTTTAAAGTTTTCAAGATTAATAAATCTTCTAAAAGATAATACTTCTGGAAAATCATACCGATTTTTGAAATCAATAATTAGTTCATAACATTACCAACATCAGACTCTAAAAAATAATTGGTAAGGATTGATTTGAAGTCTTTTAATCCAATGGCACTACAACGACATTTAGTCTTGCTAGATTTTAGAATATTCATTTCTTGCTTAATCCATTTTTGCAACTTAAAAGTAAAGAAATAAAGTCATAATAATATTCGCCTCAAAACTCCAATGATGGCTTCCGGTTCGGCCAAATATTGTTCGTACTTCACCTGCTATACACTCCCCACCTACCTTACAACCATATCATATACTTGTGTTAAGAATCAACCCACCAACTCAACTGCTCCTCCATGCTCCAATACCTTGCAGTTAAATGTGAAAATCACACCCACTATATTATTATATCAAGGAAAAACATGTGAAGTGCTTCCCGTGGAAGAAGATATAATCAAGGAAATACACCGATATATCTTTCTTTATAAATCATACACTTGCGTTAATAATCAAGCGTCCTTCCAACTCAATCAAGCTCCTCCGGGGTTCCAACTTCATATAGTTAAATGAAGAAGAAACACTTAAAAGAATCACCCACTATATAGTTGTATCAATAGTTATATTAGAAACACTAAAAAGAAACACGATATTAATATAAAATAGATGGCAAACTCTAAATAGTGCAAAGCATATGAAGTATTTCCCATCGAAGGAAATATAATGAAAACTCGTGTACCTACGTCAAAAATCAAGAAACCAACTCAACTCATTGTAGTTAAATGAAAAGTCACACTCGTTGTATAGTTGTATCAATGTCTGATATTTAAAAGATACTAAAAAAATGATATATTAATATAAAATGAATTGCCAACTCTAAAAATTGCAAAGCACGTGGAGTGTTTCCTGTCGAATATAATAAAGATATATCAGTGCTTCAACTTCATGTAGTTAAATGAAAAATCACACCCACTATATTGTATTAATCAATATATATGATATTAGAGACGCTAAAAAGAAACATGATATTAATATAAATAGATTGACAACTTTAAATAGTACAAAACATACGAAGTGCTTCCCATGGAAGAAGATGTAATCAAGGAAATTCATTGATATGTCTATCTTTACAAATCATATATATATACTTGCGTTAAAAATCAAGCAGCCAACTCAACTAGTTGTAGTTAAATGAAAAATCACACTCTATAATTGTATCAATACCTGATATTACAGTCACAAATAAAAGGAATATAAAATCGATTGTCAACTCTAAAAAGTGGAAAGCATATGAAGTGTTTTCCGTCAAATAATATGTAATCAAGGAAATGCGTTGATATATCTTTATTTGGCAATCATATACTTACGTTAAGAATCAAGCGTCCAAATCAAATGTTCCTTAAAGAATCACACTCATCATATAGTTGTATTAATAGTTGCAATAGAGATACCAAAAAGAAACATGATATTCATATAATATATATTGCAAACTCTAGATAATGCAAAGCATATGAAGCGCTTCCCGTCGTAGAAGTCGTAATCAAGGAAATGCATCGATATATATTTTTCGAAATCATATACGTACTTGAGTTCGAATTAAACGGCCAACTCCTAAAATTAAACTATGGTTGATATGCAATTTTTTATTTAAGGAAAAGGCTTTGTATCCCGATATTTCAACCCGAAATTATTACCGAGAGAGAGAGAGAGAGCAGGGACCTACTTCCCCACACATCAATCCTGATGATAGAAAGGATAAATCCCAAGATTATTGGGCGTCAACATAGCATTGTTATTTCTTGTAATGGTTTTATGCAAAACAAACCAAAAAAAAAAGGATAATTGGATAATAAGGTATTTAACATATGAATTTCTAACCAAAGTAAATTTTGATTATCTGAAGAGGATTTTGATCGTTTTGAGCTGCCCCGTCCAATGGAAGGAGGGTAAGCTCCTTGTATTATTTTGTCTCTGATATGTTGAGATTTGCATATACTCTCATTTCCTTAATGGACCAATGGAGAGATATCTCTTATGATTATTCACATTTGTGGAAGTTCAATTTAAAGTTATTTTTTTCCCAAACATAGAGTATATAGTTTTGAATGTTATCTCTACCTTGAAATTCTTCACAAATATTTGTAGCATGGAAATCACTTAACCAAACAGCGGAAAGCTCCTGTAGGGTTTGTCTCGCAAAAAATCCATTATACGTTGTATCTAATACTATAAGATGACTCCATGTATAGGTGAGAGTTGACTTTGGAAAATAGTTGCTCAATTTCACTTGTTTAGCTGAATAACTATACTTGGTTGCATCGAGTTATGGATACCCATTCAATGAATTATAGGATGAGATAGTGCACCCAATCACACACGTCTTTTGAATTACACGAAAAGTACGTACTTGTAAAAGTTTTTTTGTTCACTGTGAAGTAGGGTATCTAAGCAAGCCGTATTAGTGGGTTATACTACATAATAATGTGTTTACATAGTAAATAGCCCGTTCCACATTTGTTGTTTTTTTGTTAATTTTTTTTGTTAATTAAGTTTAAAATATCTTCATATATTAGTATTTCTTGAGTTAGTGCAACTTAATTTTATTATCAAATGATGAATTGTATATGTACCCACTGCGGTCGAACAGTGAATTGCATTTGTAGTCATAAAAAGTTGTAAGAAAAACAATGCCTTAAGCTCAGCTCAATAGTGCTTACTCCCAAGTACGTACAAAAATTTTCATTGTATCTGTTAGCAATTTAAAGCAAAAATTAACACTATGAATGTGTTCTGCGTATTTGATTTGCATTTGTTTTTAGTAATTCTGACCATCATTTGTTGTCTATTTTTCGTGTTTTATATTCCATTTTGTTTTGAGCATAATACGTTTTTCCAACGTTCAAAATGAGGCTATTAATATTTTTAATTTTGTACATAAGTATAATAGGCTTTTTTGCATCTCAATTAATTGAAAAGAGTGCTTATAAATCATGGAGATATCTTTCGTGCATGGCTGATCGACCTTACCCAAGTTCAACAAAACAACCTATCACGATTAGATATTAGTCTCTTCTTGGTAGAACTTGTGGAATCACTGGGTACCAGGTTATGCAGCGGGAACTTGGATGATTCCATCATAATACTATTTGACTGTAGATAATTGGATATTATTGTTGATGGTGGATTTTCGTTTAAGGTTAAATTTGTAAGTAACCAGAAAATCATGCGCTGACATCTTGCAAAAGACAAAGCCATTTATAAGTGACGGATACTCCTCACTTAACTCACCAAGAATGGAGCATGTAGCAACAATCCCATTCTGTGAATACATGAAATTCCTCCAGGTCGGAGCATGCAAACAACAATCCCTTCCTCGTGAATTTCATATCGGCCTTGTATTTCCTCGTACCCATTATCGGTGTGGCATGACGACCGAGTGTTACTCTTCTGCAGTAACACGAACCTCCAAGCACTATAATGAATCCATGTACGAAATACCCGTGCAGTGCCGATTCTCGGTGTGTTATACTGGCCCGAGCCCTCTCGGTGTGTTATACTAGCCCGATTGAGCCCTCTCGGTGTGTTATACTAGCCCGATTGAGCATCCTGGACTTGACCGTATCGGTCTTCGGATATGATTCGATCGCAGATCATCCAACTCCACAAGCATGATTGGATGACCACGAGATCAATTCCATCACCCCCAAGCGTATGGAATACACACTGCCACCCGCATGGTCGACCATTGGCCTTCGCTTGCCAAGAAACCGTCCATACCAAGCATTATGGGCGGAAAACCTAAATTAGGGTTTGCGGCATATTACATGTGTCGCAAAACGGTCTCAACCCGTCCATCTTCGCAGTATAGATGGAGGGTGTAGATGTAGACTCAAAGGGCCCGAGCATGTCGACACAATCACCATGTGACCGCCTACACACTTGGCCAATCGGTCAAAGCCAACCGTGGTTGGTTACAACAAAACCGTCGCCCAAAGGAGCATGGTCGCGCGGCTTTGAAAGCCAAAAATAGGGTTTGAGCCATCACGCGCGTCCATCTTCTCCCGCACGAATGGAGGGTCACGATCAAATCGAGCAGGTCCGGTCATACCAAAGCACATGACCACCGTGGGCCCATCTACCTCCTCTTGCGGTCGGCCAAGGCACATCATTCCCGGCCAACCCAAAACGCACGCCCAAACTCGTGCGGTTACACTCCCAAATCCTAAATCGATCTCGACCGCTCAACTTCACCTGATGATTTGAATGGCTTAGATCACGTTTCATGGGATAATCAGTATAGGTGTGAACACCAACCTACCACCTACACGGTGGTATGATCGACCAAGACCGACCAAGATGGGTCGTCTTGGGGCGCGCGCCAAACTTGGGATGACACGCGGTTATCAATTCCTTTGCGGTAAGAGATTTACGCCGCAAACCGATCTCAACCACTCCTCTTTGACGGTCAAATTGAGTGGCCTAGATTGCATCTCCATGAGACGGTGAGACATGGACGTGTACACCATCATGCCGTCAACACGCATGTATGGCCGGGTCCTCCACAAAATCCTTCCCGTGCTTGGTTTCGACCAAGTCAAGAGTGATGCTTGCGCACCTCTTTAAAAACCTATTTCATCAATCGGCCGCAGATGAGTGTCTCAAACATCATCTCATCCGTCCGACTTCACCAGACTTGGTTATACAACCTCGGTCGAGTTATTTGGTTAGTGAGGAGTCATTACCCATCACTTTACCACACCGTAATGCAAGACTCGCATAAAATACACACGATACTCCACAAGTATCGACTTTCTGAATAACGCAGATTATTCAATTCAAAGATTACATGCTATCTTCCGTGGATCCACGGTCCACATTCCGACATCAATCATGTCACAAAGCGGGGGATACTTATCGGGGTATTGGTCTCATGGTTTACAACGTGCGGCGTGCAACGCGCCATTACAAGAACGTGTTAGGAAGTCATGGACTGTTAGAGATGAACTGGAGAAGTGGGCAAGACCGGTCGTATGCTACCGACACACAACTCCACCACTCCATCATTCCATTACCTCCACTTCCCACGAGAAACGTGAATGAGGCTCAATGACTTGTATAAATAGGTTCTCCGCCCTATTTCGAAGATGACAAGACAACGTAACAACACAAGTTCAGTCGACGAAACCAAGTGTATTCAAACACTCGAGCAGCCTTTGCATCAACCGTAAGCTTGCTCATCTTTCATTACAAGTCATAAGCAAGCCAACATCTTCACAATCTCAACACCTTCTTCGCTTCCTCCCTAAGATCAACCCCATCTCCTTCACTTTGTGACCGAAACAAGTCCTGAAACGGCCATTTCTTGGTTTAGGCCGGACTTGCACTGATTGATCTCTCGAATCTACAAGCACTCACCGCCTTGGCATTTGTTGTAGGTTTAAATTCATTCCTCATCACACCCCAAATTACCAAATTCGCGGGAGTAATTTTCACCCATCAACAATTGGCGACCACAATGGGAGGTTGATCTATCGGTTGCAAAAAATTGAATCCTCAATTTTTCGGTTTCCATCTCGCAATGTATCCAAACTACAAAGGCGTTCAGATATCATGGGAAGCATAGTGAATGCTTTGAGGATGTCTTGGCAAATCAAGCCGGTATCACCGGGAGGCGAGAGCGAGATATTTCGCCTTTTGAATGATATAGCGGCACAATTACAAGAAGGATCGGCGGCATCTACTCAAGCGGTGCAAGAAATGCCGAATCCTTAGTCGAGTCACACCTTTACCGGTGGAGAGGCAAAAGAGCGCGTGAACCGCAGGTGACTCATGAAAGATGAACAACATGGTCCAATCAACAATGAAGAACCGAGGCAACTCCACGAGGAGAGGACCTGTCCGGAGTACTACAACGTCTCCTGGATAAAGAAATGGAGCTGGCACTTACGGATCCTCGCTGGAAGATTTACATCTCAAGACCCTTGTCGAAGCCGTGAAGAAACGCTTGAGGAAGGAGAAATCAATCAAGTAACACGTGAGTACGCAGGATGGGAACGTTCAATTCGATCACTCAGCCCGTTGATATTACGACACCTCCCATCACTGTGAGCCGAGCAAATGCAAGTCCTGGCATCTCATCAAAGTGTAACACCTCCGGTAGTCACCCCGAGCAACAACTTCCACTCCTTCATCAGACGAGGAACCGGAGGGGCGAGAGGAGGACCATCTCCCATTATTGCAGACTTGATGGAAACGGTGGAAGTTCTTGTCAAGACTCAAACGGATATGGCCGCAACTCGGAAAGAGGTACTCACTTTTCTTAAGACATTAACCGATCGATTCCCACATGACCCGCAACAGCCCCTGGAGCCAACAAGGAATGAATTCAACGCACCTAGAAGGTACTTCAATGGCACGGACCTACATGGACCTCGATCAAAGAAGCGACATCGAGATATGAGCGGTCCCGTCACCGAGGCTCCTACACCCGGGACCGATCCTCACAACGATCTTCCTCGAGTCAATAGTTTCACTGCTCACGGTCCTGTCATGGAGGCTCCTACACGGGGATCGATCCTCACAACGATCTTTCTCAAGTCAATAGTTTCACTATGAACCGGAGGCCGGTGGATCGGGAAGCGGTTTCTCTAGTGGAAAGTTTATGCAAACTTTCACATCTCTCGAAGAATCGGCACATGGAGACGTTTTGTTGCTATCAACCGAGAGGAAGGTCACGACCGTGACCTACATGTCACCGCACGCATCAAGGATTCGAGTTCAAGACAACCCTTATCTACACAGGATCGTCTTCATTACTCTCAATATTCTCGGGACATCCAAGGCTCTCCCGGAGGCAGGTCGTACGGAAGCCTACCACAATGACGGACTTCGAGGAAACCAAACCAAAGACATACGGGAGAAGATCCGCGGAAAGAATCGTACAAGTTCGTTGCATCCCACTCCCCACATGGGCGTCAATTCAGAAGAGGACCGTCTTGCATCATTGAGGGCTAGTACCCACGATGCATTTTGTCGACGAAGCATTCTTCTCCATCTGTGAAGCCACGACCCACGTTCACACGAAGAGGGAACGAACTTTTTATGGTGAGTCGTGACCGAAAGGGAAAACGGTATACCGAAACGCCATTATCAATTAGCGAGGAAAGACCGACACCCGTCTCTCCACCCAACGGAATACTACAACAAACAATGAACCACAAGAGCAAGTGCTAGATGCTCCACAATCGCTGCAAGAGGGAACCAACTCCACAACCGATGAGCTCGACGATAAGGAATCTCCTAGGCCTATCCCCATCAGCTCGACCTGTGTAATCATTCATACAATCTCCGATCCAAGCCGGTCGAGACAATCTCGAGGCAATCCAAATATGGAGACCGATCTTTGGCGGACATGGCATGTTCTCCTCCATGGATGGATGTTGCGGCTACAACCCGATAAGGATGTACGAGCATGATGCAAGTAAGATATCTTTTCGAACTCCTCTCGGAAATTTTTATTATACCATACGCCATTCGGTTTAAAGAATGCCGGTGCAACGTATCAACGCTCTATGACGGCAATCTTCCACCGGAGCCGATACCTCAAGGGAGCAGCCTCAAGAAGATAACGATGTCCACGCGTCATATCGAGCAAGATCCGGCAAGTCACCTCCGGACAGTGGTACTGTCTATCATGCTATATTGGAGAATCTGCGCTTTTGGTCATCCTCTGGAGTCGTTAAACGATCATCTACAATAACATATGCCTAATAGAAAGAACCAGGGCCTGCCGTGTGAAGAGCCTCATAATGTTCGTAGGGCATATATCTCACCAACAAAGCTATACAACCTTGACCCTACGCGTGGCAGCGTTCTGAACCACCAAGTGGAAAACTACCGAGATACAACATCTTGCGCATCCACCAACTCCAACTCTAGTACCACATGCACGACTCCCACAATGATGAAACAACGTACAAGATATTCCATACCTGTCTCGACAACAACCGCTACGAGCAAACCATGTAAACCGCACTTGGGGACTGAGGCTCAGCATGAAGTTCCTTCACCGTCAGTCAAGAAATTTTTCAACATGAGAGAGATGGTCAGTCAAGAGGCATGGAATCCCCAAGGGTAAATCGAACTGAAGAGGGAAACACTTCAACGCTCCCTCTAGCGGAAGGCGCTTCAATGGTCTATTCAAGAGCCGCCGCAACGCTCTCTCCGGACCCACGTTCGCTTTAATCCTTCTTCACTCTCTAGGATCCATCTCAACGGTCGCACTGAAACCACTTTAACATCCTCTCGAGCCGTTACAACACTCAAGCCGCATCAATAATCTGCGCTCTGGTCAAATTATCCTTGATGTACTCATTTGCTCAACATACGTCTCATCCATCCGTCATGAGGACCAGCGGAGCATAAAAAACCTTGAAGACGATAGGAGAAGGGTTATCTTGTGGAACAAATATTTTCATATCGTTAAAAGGACGCGGTGAACAACTCATCATCAATGTTCGACATATCTTTGATGCTGTCAACACTTCCTGACTTGGCACCAGCATTATCTCCAGAATACATCTCAACAGGAGTTCCTTTTCTTCACTCTACAATGAAGACATGAGTCAGTACTTGTAAAAAACACACGATACGTGTGTGAAATGCATTCACGTTGGAATGCACAAAGTTGGGGTTGAGGTAAAACACCGTGCAAATTTCAAGATCGGTATTGATTTCTAGTCCGAACAAGTTTCAAGTTCTCCTACAAGTTTCAAGTTCTCCCAGTATAACTCAAGTTCTCCTAGGTACAAATTTCAAGTCGGTATTGCTCAAGCTTCAAGTCCCAGATTGCTCAAGCTTCAAGTCCGTATTGCTCAAGCTTCAAGTCCGGTGTTGCTCAAGCTTCAAGTCCTGTATTAATCAAGTCACAAGTTGATGTTGCTCAAGTTTCAAGACCGGTGTTGGTCAAGGGCACGAGGTCGGTATAAAGGTGACATTCGATCGAGCATACGATATGGGACCCACGTTCAATCAAAGCATATATAGCGGGACCACATTTATTTGCACAACATGGTTCTCTTATGTCATGGGAATCATGTTCACGAAATTCAAGCCCACGTTCGATCAAGCAGCAGTAGCCCCACGAACGAAGCAGCGCAGCAGATCTTGATTAGGCACAACCCCGCGATCGAGCGGAGCAAGCACGAGCGGGCCCTCGGCCGAAGCCCCGAGGCATAACAAGGTCGATCGAAACGGGCAAGACCGACATCATACTAGGGAACGCTCTCCTATATGCCTTTTGAACGTGACATACTCCAAGGACAGGATGACACGTCTCTCCGGTAACATCTAACTTTGCCTCATAAGTTTTATCTTTAACTCCGTCACCAAAGCGAAGGGGCGGTGAGTACGGAGGAACCAAAGCGACTCACCGGATCAAGTCTTGCTTCCTTCGCATCCTTAATCAAGACCCGACCGATTCCGAGGAAACGCCTGACAATGTGAAACTATCCTAGGAAATATGTATTCACTCTAGCTTGGTCATTTACGTATGTCACCATCTCATGCCTACCACACAATAGTGTAACCATTATATGCTAGGGGGGGACTTAATGTTGATGGTGGATTTTCGTTTAAGGTTAAATTTGTAAGTAACCCCCGAAAAATCATGCGGCGACATCTTGCAAAAGACAAAGCCATTTATAAGTGACGGATACTCCTCACTTAACTCACCAAGAATGGAGCATGTAGCAACAATCCCATTCTTCGTGAATACATGAAATTCCTCAGTCGGAGCATGCAAAGAACAATCCCTTCCTGTGAATTTCATATCGGCCTTGTATTTCCTGTACCCATTATCGGTGTGGCATGACGACCGAGTGTTACTCTTACGGAGTAACCCGAACCTCCAAGCACTATAATCAAACCATGTACGAAATACCCGTCCGGCTGATTCTCGGTGTGTTATACTACCCCGAGCCCTCTCGGTGTGTTATACTAGCCCGATTGAGCCCTCTCGGTGTGTTATACTAGCCCGATTGAGCATCCGGACTTGATCTTGTATCGGTCTTCGGATATGATTCGATCGCAATCATCCAACTCCACAAGCATGATTGGATGACCACGGATCAATTCCATCACCCCCCAGCGGTATGGAATACACACGCCGACCCGCATGGTCGACCATTGGCCTTCGCTTGCCAAGAAACCGTCCATACCAAGCATTATGGGCGGAAAACCCTAAATTAGGGTTTGCGGCATATTACATGTGTCGCAAAACGGTCTCAACCGTCCATCTTCGTGGTATAGATGGAGGGTGTAGATGTAGACTCTAAGGGCCCGAAGCATGTCGACACAATCACCATGTGACCGCCTACACACTTGGCCAATCGGTCAAAAGCCAACCGTGGTTGGTTACAACAAAACCGTCCGCCCAAAGGAGCATGGTCGCGCGGCTTTGAAAGCCAAAAATAGGGTTTGAGCCATCACGCGCGTCCATCTTCTCCCTAACACGAATGGAGGGTCACGATCAAATCGAGCGGTCCGGTCATACCGGCATGACCACCGTGGGCCCATCTACCTCCTCTTGCGGTCGGCCAAGGCACATCATTCCGACCAACCCAAACGCACGCCCAAACTCGTGCGGTTACACTCCCAAATCTAAACCGATCTCGACCGCTCAACTTCACCGGATGATTTGAATGGCTTAGATCACGTTTTCATGGGATAGTCAGTATAGGTGTGAACACCAACCTACCACCTACACGGTGGTATGATCGACCAAGACCGACCAAGATGGGTCGTCTTGGGGCGCGCGCCCCAAACTTGGGATGACACGCGGTTATCAATTCCTTTGCGGTAAGAGATTTCTGCCGCAAACCGATCTCAACCACTCCTCTTTGACGGTCAAATTGAGTGGCCTAGATTGCATCTCCATGAGACGGTGAGACATGGACGTGTACACCATCATGCCGTCAACACGCATGTATGGCCTGGTCCTCCACAAAATCCTTCCCGTGCTTGGTTTCGACCAAGCTGAAGAGTGATGCTTGCGCACCTCTTTAAAAAACCTATTTCATCAACGGTCGCAGATGAGTGTCTCAAACATCATCTCATCCGTCCGACTTCACCAGCTTGGTTATACAACCCTGGTCAGGAGTTATTTGGTTAGTGAGGAGTCATTACCCATCACTTTACCACACCGTAATGCGATACTGCATAAAATACACACGATACTCCACAAGTATCGACTTTCTCGAATAACGCAGATTATTCAATTCAAAGATTACATGCTATCTTCCGTGGATCCACGGTCCACATTCCAGACATCAATCATGTCACAAATCGGGGATACTTCTTCGGGGTATTGGTCCGGCGGTTTACAACGTGCGCGTGCAACGCGCCATTACAAGAACGTGTTAGGAAGTCATGGACGGTTAGAGATGAAGCTGGAGAAGTGGGCAAGACCGGTCGTATGCTACCGACACACAACTCCACCACTCCATCATTCCATTACCTCCACTTCCCACGAGAAACGTGAATGAGGCTCAATGACTTGTATAAATAGGTTCTCCGCCCTATTTCGAAGACAGGACAAGACAACGAGAACAACACAAGTTCAATCCGACGAAACCAAGTGTATTCAAACACTCGAGCCTGCTTGCATCAACCGTAAGCTTGCTCATCTTTACGTACAAGTCATAAGCAAGCCAACATCTTCACAATCTCAACACCTTCTTCGCTTCCCTCCCTAAGATCAACCCCATCTCCTTCACTTTGTGACCCAGAAACAAGTCCGGAACGGCCATTTCTTGGTTTAGGCCGGACTTGCACGTATTGATCTCTCGAATCTACAAGCACTCACCACGCAATTGCATTTGTTGTAGGTTTAAATTCATTCCTCATCACACCCCAAATTACCAAATTCGGCAGGAGTAATTTTCACCCATCAACAATTATATATTGCAAAAACCAACTGAAAGTTGCTGTAATTCCTGGGGTAATTTAAAGAACGAACTCATGGGCATACTACCAGAACAAATGCAATTTCATTCCTTACCGAATTAATGAGTTTAGATCAAATCTCTGGTAGTTTCTGGTGATCACCCATAGCTTTGTTAGTTTTTCTGTTTGCTGGGTGGAAACATAATCAAATTGAGATTCTAGTCAAAAAAATTTCCTAAGCTATTTTTAGTATAAAAAAATCTCAATCAAAATGACCTTTTTTTAGCCTTTTGAATCGCAACACCATAATCAACAGAAAAAAATCTCAAACACGGTGTTATGATCTACGAAAGTAATAACTAAATTGAACAATAAAACCAACAACCACCTCAGTATAAAAAGTAGTAATTTAGAAAGGTCATAAACATATTTCTAACCAAAGAAGATTTGATTACCTTGAAGCAGACAAAAATTGAAAGAAAATATAGATTGTTTTGAGTTGCCCCGAGACTGTTGCAGTAAAACAACAACTTGAATAGCTCTCGTAACCTGTTAAGAACTAATATTTACAAAACAGTAAAAAGGAAAAGAAAAAATGACTTAAGCTAATTTCCAAGAAGAAAAGTAGCTTTATGGATTGAATTCTTCTGTATCCTGCAAAAATAAACAATAACCACCGATCAGAAGAAGAAATTTTGCAAGCATATGTGGAACAAATCATAAAAGAAAAAAAAAGATGTGACATTTGTTCAAGCGTTTTTACACATGAGAGAATATTATTATTTTTGGAATTAATTTCTTAAATCTCCCAAGAAATTCTAAAGATTTTTCCTTCTCCAATCTTTTTGCTTAGATTATTGGAATTAAATTTATATTTACCAAAAATAAATAATCTAAGAAGATAAAAAAATATTTATCTATCGATTCGTTTTCAAAAATATTTACAATATTATTTTTTGGTAAATTATATTAAAGAATATGAAATTAATACTTAACGAATATGAAATTAATACTCAGTAAACTGAAATTCAATTTAGGACTCTCATTTCAAATATCCCAAACTAATATAAATATATACGTAACTTAATAAACCTGGTATTTTCCAAATATACTAAATGTAGCCTACCTCCTTTAGTTTAGCCCTGTAATGTATTTCCTTTCCCTAAATGTTTTCCTCTACTTTAAGCACTTCATAAATCAAAACTAATCTCCTAAAAATTAGTAATACATCAAAATTTGGTACACATAATTTATAATTACAAAAAAAGATCCTTGTTCTTGAGAATTCTTGTGGACAAAAGGTAATCCAGTGAACTTATCTGCCTATGTTAATATATCGCCCTCTGATCCTCTCCCCATCCTGATAAAAGAAATCAAAACAATTGAATACTCAGAGTAAACCCTAATTCAATCTTCAAAATCGAAAGTTACAAACCAAAAACAACACGAGCACAAAACAGAAAATCGAAAGCAGAGAGAATAGAGACAAATTAAACTCACATCTGGTTGGGAATTCTAGTTTGCGCACCTGTTAATAAATCAATAAAACAAACATAAAACATAAAATCGAAATCAAAGAATATTGAGAAATTAAACTCACAACTGGTTGAGAATTTTAGTTTGCGCACCTGTTAACAAATCAATAAATTTTTAGTTTGTGCACCTGTTAACAAATCAATAAAACAGCGAGTCAAAATCACAAATCATAAAAAAGAAAACAACTATTGAAACACTATATATTGCAAAATCCCTAATCGAATATAAATTAAAAACTTTCGACTTGTTCTTCATGGAGAAGAGTATCTATAATTCTATAAAGAGGCTTCGAAAAATGAAGTAGTCTCTTAATCGAATGCTTTTAAATAGAAGTATCAATGACAAACCCATAAATAAAACGTTTTTATTTTGGATATAATATAAATTTATGTCTAAAAATATATAAAATATCTACATATTTGATCTGTATTTACAAAATTTTAGCAAGTTAAGGCCATAAAAATCATGACGTTATTTATGGTAATATTTATTTACCAATGATATTTTGAAACCAAACTCATAGTATATTTTCGAATGTATATTTATCTTTTACCTTAAAAATCATCCAAAAAATATAAGTCAAATTCTTTTTACCTTATAAAAAGATATTTAGTAAAATTTTTAAGTTGATATCAGATAAATTAATATAGTCATTTCTAGATTATTTTTTTCCTTATAAAAGATTCAAAAAGAATCTTATTATTATTTTACCATAAATATATTGATTTTTTTTTTATTTCAGTCATAAATGTACAAAATTAATATAATATTTTTTATTTATTTATTGAAGTTTTTTTAATAAATACACAAAATTATAAAAGATTTTTTTATTTTACTCATAAATGTATGAAATTAATATAGTAATTTTTTTATTTTCTGTATTTTTTATAATAACTACATGAAATTATAAAAGATTCAAAAAATATAAATATTATTATTTTATTCCATAAATATGTTGAATTGATTTTTTTTTTTATTTTAATCATAAATGTCCGAAATTAATATAGTAGTTTTCTTTATTTTATGGATTTTCATAATAAATACATGAAATTAATATAGCAATTTTCTAAATAATGTGGGCCGTCCGTCGCATGTGTCCCAACAATCCACCCAATCTACACCACACATTGTGAGATCAACGCACCATATCTAACAAAATTTCATCCGACGAATACGAATGGTTTCTCAATTAACCAATGAGAGCGCGAGGTTACGCTCACTAGCCAATAGGAGAGAGGGTAAGCTCCACCAGTGCTACTTTTATTCTGGAGTGAGGGATGGTATTGAGTTTTTAGGTTGTTGATAGCATCAGATGCGCTGAATGGAACAACTAAAAGTGGACGAGCTGAATGGAACATCGAAAAGTAGAATTAGGTTGTGTTGAATGGAACAGTGTGTTACGTGCCTAGTTTGTATCTGTTTAAGGATATATCAAAGTGGTTTATGTCAGTTTTAGGTAGTATAAGTATTGGTCAATTCATTTGTAAAAGGATATCGTGAAAATATATTGTGTTTCTGGAGAAATATTCTCTTTGGGGTTTGTTTTCCTATAAACAGGGGTTGTTTTCCTTACAAACAATTATCGCAATCATCTACTTTCGATATTGAACGTTATGATTCTATGGAGAACATAACATAGCGCGTTGCGATGTATGGAACAACGCAACCATCTCAGCCGTGGGATCGAAAAATAAATCAATCTGCATTGAACCATTCAGCGAAAAGTTGATTTTCTCTGCGCTGAACCATTCAGCGAAACTATCTCGTTACTAGTTGGAATGGGAGATATATCTAAAAAGATAAATAGTGTTAAAGTTTAGGCAACGCTTTTTGTGTAATCTGTAATGTTTTTTGGCTAATCTAGCAGCCAAATCTAGTTCATAGGACTTAGTCTTAGGGCAAGCACTATGGTGAAGGATTTCCATTTCCCTTGGCTATAACTCATTTGAAGCAAAAGGAAATGGATCTAAAGCCAACCCTACTATGACGTTATGCCATCTCTTAACTATGTAAATAGTGCCCGACAGATACTGAGTATCTGTTAGAGCATAGCTCGGTTGAACCCACCAAGCGTTGGTATGTCAAGTTTGGTTGTCATATTTTAGTGAACCAAAACTCATTTAAATAGTCGCTTGATTATGTACTAGAGTCAACTTCGTATAGGTTAGCTTGAAAGTATTAGGATATGAGACATTACAAGTATTGCGAAGACTTGAAGAAGTAAAGAAGTAAGGAGCTACAATGACAACATCATCCTTCCACTTGAGGTTAGTGATATTTGACTTGAACTATTTCATTCCCTAACGTATCTTTCAATTCGTGCATATTGAAAACATAACTGCGAAGCATGAATGATTACATTCTAGTTAGACGTAGTATTAAGGAATATAATACGAAGTATAACTCTTATCTTTTGAACTTCGTATATAAGACATCGACATAATCGTTTGAATACAATTGTGATTATGTATGGGTATGAGGTGAAGATTTCATCCTAGGAAACAATGTTTTACATTAGTTTAAAGGAAGTAAATTCATGAACTTGTTTCGTGAATCGAAAGGAAATCGCTAGGCTTATTGGTATTGTTATTCATTGCATATCTTTTGAACTACCAATATGTGTGATTAGTATAACCGCTCATGACTTGTTTATGTTCTTGGTAAAACTATTCACAAGGCCTGACTTTTATTAGTGAAACCGATCTTAAGTAATCACCTGAGATGGTATGATCGATTTAGTGTTATTGGTATGACCAACTCTAGGCAAAGGGGAACCGATCCTATGAAGAGGTGCAACCGATCACAAAAGGGGAATCGATCCTTGTAAGAGGTGCAACACGTTTTTAGTAGATGGGGGAACCGATCCTATGAACATGTGCAACAAGTTTTTAGTGAAAGGGGAACCGATCCTATGGACATGTGCATCAAATACATGTAGTTACCATAAGTATGTGGGGAACCGATCCTAGTACCTAGTCAACCGAATTTTTGGAAAGCTAGTGTGACTATGCACGGTACCCACATGGAGGTAGAACCGAAACTTATTTTGGTAGAACCCTGAAACCCATGATTTGTGATTGAGTGTTTTTAATCAATCACATAGTTCTTGAAAGTCAGATGAACCAATTCTAAACTCGTTTGGAAGTGTGGAAAATCGGTTTCAAGATTGTAAGTATGAAAGAGGACTTACAAAGTAAAGATGTCGACATACTTTGAACATGTGCAGTACCACTTATCTTTTATTGTTCAAAGATATTCCTTAATAGTTAAAGGAAAATCTCGGATCGTAAAAATAAGCTGAGAATCTTTTAATTAAGGTTTTTAATTTTATTTTTGGAAAATGAAAATTGGTAATGTGCATTTACTAATTGGAGATTTTCTAAGAGATTTTCGGTCAATGTTTGGACAAAGCATTTCCAGAATTATGGAAACCGAATCGGAATATATTGAATATCTTGAGAATATTTTCGGTTTTGGCAATTCCTTGGTGTCCAAACTTCCTTGGTCTATAAATACCAAAGTTTGCATTTCTATCAAACTAATCCTCAGAGCCAGCAAAATTACCTAGTTGTGTTGTTACTATTGGAGACGCCTATTCGGAGAGGAAAGTAACCTAATTAGGCGAAATCTCTTACGGCCGCTCAGTTTAAAGACTTCTTTGGGTACCGTTGGTGGGAAACTAGATAATTGCGGATTATTATTAGTTTTTGATTAATTTGATTGACTAACGGTTGTTGAACTTTGATTGCACCTAGTTTGTTTATGCTTGAGCATCTTCTCTTCTGATATAAGATTCACCCAAACTAGATCGAAGTTTCGACGAGGATCCTTAGACTGTTTGTAGTTCTAAATATGTCTTGTGATAATCCATTGTTAACAGACTCCATTTTGTGCGTGATTGATCACAAGAGATTCAAGTTGATTGTGTGCATGTGTTTATTGAAGATCTAAGAAGATTTGAAGACAAAGAAGACTTTGAAGATTTCTGATTTGGGTTCATAATCTTTGGTGTGCACAATACTTGTTTCGGTTAAAGTGGATCCAACTATAATCAGTTTATCCTTGTGGTAGATTGGATTTGTGATTCAAGGTATTGATTGCAAAATCTAGACGATTACTTCGGTAATTGTTAGTAGATAGATCTAAGAACCTGACAAAGGAGTTTATTGGGATAAACAGAAGAGCCTTTTGTCGAACTCACATCACTTGGTTGAAAAGAGTTGCTACCAAACAGATTTGTTGTCCCTTTACTATTTGGAATACGAACCAAAGGAATTGTTCCAAGTACGTGACTTATTACAAGTTGGAGGCGTGGGAATACAAGCGGAACTAGGTGAACTACAGGTTTAGTTGCTTGGTCTCAACTATACGAAGTTGGTTTGATTTTTTATAGCGGCTTAATCCTGAGAGTATTCAGTTCTGGACAAGGTCCCGGGGTTTTTCTGCATTTGCGGTTTCCTCGTTAACAAAATCTTGCTTTGTATTTTACTTTTCTATTTCCGCAATTATAATTGTTTTTATTATAATTGGAAGTAAAATAAACAAACGTTAATTCCTATTTACTTGATAGTAATCCTATTGTGTTTGGTTAAGTCCGAACCTCTTATCAAGTAAACATACTTCGATGTTGTATTGTCTCGATCTCGTATCTATAGACGATCACACGAAGTGTGAACCTATTAGTTGTATTGTCTCGACTCAGCCATAGACAATCACTTTCGTAGAAAGGACTTATAGGTGGACAAGTTTTAGATTGAGGTATATTTGGGTACCCTCGTCTTTTCAGTATCCGTGTAGTGCCATCCCTTACCTATGTAAATAGTGCCCGACAGATACTGAGTATCCGTGTAGTAAAAAAAAAGAGTGAAAGTAAATAAAAAAAAAGTAAAAAAGAGAAATATTAGTGTAAAATAGTGAAAATCAGAAACGGATACCGAGTATCCGTTGAATATTACACGAAAACTCAGTTTCCATAAAGTAAAAAAGCACGGGGGAATTCAGCTCCCGTGTGATTTCTTTACGCTACAAAGATTATCATATGTGATCAACTTTAAAATGTAGCTAAGGGATATCGCTACATTTAAGCTACACGGAAGACCATATAGTTGGATTTCCTTACCACTAAGTTATAGCAAAGAGAAATCGCTCACCATAGTGCTTGGCATTATAGATGACATCCTTAATTCTTCTGATCATATGACAAAACCCACCCATTCTAGCTATGAAAATAAATGGTGTTATTGTTTGGGATGCCAGTACAAATATTTCTGGCATTACACTAACTTTTTGGACCATATACATGAAGTGGGCTTAATAACTCTCCAACTCATTTACTATAAGTAAAATATTTAATTGGGTTATGGGTTGAAGTCTAAGCGCATGAAAATCTATTAACCAAGTCTGCTAGCTTCTATAAAAAGGAGACCTTGTATAACTTGGAAGTTATGGGTCCATATAAAAAGGGTAATACGTTACTGAGAAGACTAGGTACATATTCAAACATGGAAGTTACAAATCCCTAGAAAAATGAGGAATTAATTTACTGGTTAGACCAAGTACATATTTGTAGATGGGGAAAAACGATTTGCTGGTTTTTACGGAATTGAAGAGTCAACCGTGTGGAGACTCCTTGAACCGAGCGAAATATTGAACCTCACACAGATGCACTGCAAGAAGGGAGTGCTTTAAGTTCGAGAGATCAATCAGAAGACTCCCCCTAAACCAAGAACAATGGTCGTTCCGAGTCAATTCGGTCACAAGAGAGGATGGGTTGATCTGTAGGAGGGAAGCTGAGAAATGCATGAGATCAATGGTGATCTAAGATTGTAGGTGTGTTGTGAATTCAGAGTAAGAATATTCTGAATGATTGAATTTTGCTCAATTGAGAGTGAATGCTCAGAAGATGAGTTCGTGTAGACGAAATATTGTCTGTATGAGCTTGTCGAGAATTCTTTTAAACGAATGTTCGAGTGTTCGAATCTCTTTTTTTTCAATTAGGATTCAGAGATATTTTATAATGTCGGAGTTGAAAACACCATGATCCCATGAAGTGTGACAGTTTTCTGGAATCAGAGAGTGGGGAAGTGGAAAATTATGTTAAAACCAGTTGCTCATCGTGCGGAGACTTGGTTAATTTTCCACCCACTACTTTGCTGACTCTTACAACTGATTGCACGACTTGCTCATATTCTCATCGTGGGTGAACACACGTGTCGTAGACCGCCTTGAGACCAAAACCCGGTTAATATCCCCCATGTGACACGATTGATATCTCGTGATTGTGGGGAGTCGCTTGTTGACTTTGTGGGACGATGAGTCCATGTATTGTTGAATTGAACATGTTTTGCAAATGTTCAAAACTCATGAATCAAATATGTCTCGCCGAGACGAGGTATTATTATGTTGATTACCTAAGACGAGCAAATTGTGTTGTTGAATTGTCGAATAATATTGATAGTTGAACCAATATTATTGAATCAGAGCAAATATTATCGGTTCAGGGAATATTGCCAGTTTGAGCAAATATTGCTAGTTTGAGCAAATATTGCCGGTTTGAGCAAATATTGCTCGTTTGATGAATTGTTGGTAGCAGGACCAAAATAAATATTAATTTAAGATAATGACTGCTGGGTCGAGTAAAATAAATAAAAACGTTGATCATGGAATCAACATAAAATTATCGTGAGTATTTGAATCTTCTCGAATCATGTTTCTGCAGCTCGGATTCAAAACCTAATTTTATTGAAATGATGATTTATTGTAAATCAATCTGCAGAGTGAAGTAGGGACCGGCTACATCGGATGACGAGTCCACCATGTACGCCCAGATGCTCGAATGAGCAAAATACCAAAGTCTCTTAGAGGACCGGTTGGTGAAAGAATGATTAAATGCTGGTTTAATCATTTATTGAAATAATGCTCGTGTGAGCGACAAACAATAAAAACCTGGTCATGAACTGAGGTACCGACCAAGAGGTCATGGGTCCGGCTCTTGGTGGCCGTGGGACCAATGGATGGTCGTTCAAGCAAACTCTTAATTGTTTGGAAGAAGTTTGAACCTAATATGAGCAATTGAGCAAATTAGGTTAAAATCATTAAAACATGCAGGACCGGATGTTTGCAGGCCTTAGAGCCACCCTTGGTCGGTCAAGGGGATGTGCTCGTGTCACCATAGTGTCCGTGTCTCAGTCCTGAGAGTTTCAGTATTTTCCGATGCGCATTTGAGCAACATTCTCAGAAAATATGCAGAATCCAGGGTTTTTGCTGAAACTAGGAAAAATACATGAGATGATGAAAAATAATAAATAAAAAAGGGAATTGCAAGGTGTGGGACCGGACACGGCTAGGGCACACTTTCCCAGTTTTATGTGGTTTTATGTATTTTCTCTGATTTGAGGGAAATTCCATGAAACTGGAGAGTTTGCTAAAATTAGGGAATTTCCATGAGATGAGAGAGATATAATAATAATAAAATATGGAATGATGGTGTGTGGGACCGGCAATGGCCAAGGCATGGCCGGATGGCCAATGGGCACGGTCCCAGAGCACTCTTCCCAATTTTATGTAATTTTCATGATTTTAGGAAATTTTCATAAAATCAGAGAGATTTGTTAAAACCAAGGTATTTTGTTGAAATCGGGGAGTTTTCATGGAATCAGGAAACTTAAAACAACAAACAATAATAAAATAATAGGCGTGTGGGACCGGCTAGGGCATGGCCGACCGACTAGAGCCCGGTCCTATGAGTTTTTCCTAATTTATAATAATTTGCATGATTTTAGAGAAAATTCGTAAAATTAGGGAATTTTCATGGTTTTAGGGAAAATTCATGAAATCAGGGAATTTTCATAATTTGAGAGAAATAATAAAATAATGGGGACATGAGGTGTGGGACCGGCCTAAGGCATGGCCGCCGGCTGGTGCTCGGTGCCGCGACACCTTTCCCTAATTTTATTATTTCTTTGATAAAATCTGAGATTAGAGAATTTCCTTGAAACGAATGAGATTAGCTCGAACAGGAGAATTTTCACGAGATCAGGGAAAAATAATAAAATATGACAAAATATAAAATTGGGCGCGGTACTGGTCACGGCATGACCGGCCAGCTGATTAGCCCAGTCCCCTGGCGCCTTTGCTAATATTTTATTATTATTATTTTTCCTTCCGATTTTGCATAGGTTCATCGTTCATTCATATTTTGAAATGCTCGTTTGGGCATTCAAATGATGGTCTGTGCATTATTGCTAAGTACACTTGCACCATTTTAGTCAGGGCTTATTCGATGCTCAGATGCCTGTTTCGTTGAATATTTATCACTAACCCGTGGAATTCTCACCGGTAAGAACCACGAATTGAAGTGACGAAATATAACGAAAAATCGTAGAATATTGCTGGATATTCAGGCGATTAGAGATAATTAACTGATGGCTCTAACTGATGGCTCTATACTAGCAGGGGTTCCTATCTAGGAGCATTAATTATCTAAGGGTTGAGCAATATGAACTTGCTGGAGCGTCATATTCCTCTTGTATAGTCAGGGAAAACATGGTTGCATCCTGAAGACGTTATTGCTCTATACTAGCGCACACGCCTTTGTCTAGGAGCCATCCAATCTTGCGACTCTATACAGTATGAGATGTGCCATGGTCTCAGCTGGGAGACTACACATCTACATCTTCTCTTAGAGACTTTCTCGATCAGAGGTTTTATGGCATGAGCTTTCACGCTTAGAGACACGAGTCTCAATACTCATCCGATTGCTGGATCCGGAGTAATTACTGAAATTGCTCAGTATTCATGAGATGTGTCTTGGCCTCAGCTAAGAGACTACGCATCTACATATACTCTGAGAGACAGCCTTCTCAGTCAGAGGTTTATAGCATGAGCTTTCATGCTTTAATGAGAGACATGGGCCTCAATACTCATCCGATTGTCGGATCCAGAGTATAGTCTTATAATTTTACCCTTTGTCGAAAATCCACCATCTAAATTAAGTCCCCTGCTTAGTGAGGAACAAACATGTTCCTCAGTCAGCATTGAATGGTGATTTTCCAGGTACAAACAGAAATAAGTAATTGAACTTAGTCATAAGATAAGACATTACCTATTTCGATCAATGAGCAAACCATAGTTTGAGCTAAAACCCAAAGGGCATAATAGAGCATCATCCAAAGTGAGCAAAATTTGGTGTAGAACCGTTGATTCGATGGTGGAACATTGGTTGGTCTAGGATTTACGGGCCGGGCCCAAAGAGGAAATCCTTATGGAATTAGGTTTTGGAAATAAAATTAGGTATAAAAGGAATTAATTACCCCTTTTTTTTTTTTATTCTTCCCACGTGACTACCATCTTCTTCATCCTCCCATCACCTTCACGTCCGAGCTTACCAGGAGCAGGAAAGATTTTCGCCGGATCGCCACCGTCCGTCCGACTGGAGTTAGCACCGTCCGGCCAACTTCCGGCCGGCACCGACCAGGTACACAATTTTTTATTTTTATTTTGCTTTTGATGATTTCATGAATTGTTCATATTGAAATTCCATACATGTGTATTTGTTAGCATGAATTTTGTAGAAAAACCCTTATTTTATTAAACGTATGTTCGTTCGATCGTTAGTTTAAGAAACTAGCAACAATCCCTAACTTGAGAGAGATTTTTCTTTAGAAATATACTTGTGTCCAGTGATAAAATTTTGTTTATGAGCTTTCATGGAAACCAAAACTTTATCTTAAAAGGTGTGAGCTTTCACAAAACCGAAATAAACCTCGTTTTAGAGAATAATGCTCATACGAAGGAAAAATAGTTTGTTTCTTTTTTGAAACCGTGACATATTATGATGAATATGATGTATTTTATTCACATGAGTTTGTTCTCATTAGATAAAGGGCTATTTTGCGTTTCCTCCCCTCCCTAGATTTCTAATTAGCATACCCTCCCCAAATAGATTGAAATTAGTGTTTCCTCCCCTCGTTAGATATTCCGTCCATATTACAGTTAGCTGAGTCAGCAAAAAATGTACACGTGGAAAAATATACACGTGTAAATCGACATACCCGAAATACCCTCCTTTACTACTTAATCTAACGGTGGCAGATAAAAAATGAAAAATGGGCATGAAAGAGCGGCCAAAATTAACCAAAATTCCCCTCTATCTCTCTGCAACTCTCTTCTTCTCGAACAACAAATATAAATCCGCCATTAAAAATGCCCCTAAAAATTAAAAAAATTTCAATCAAAAAGAAAAGAAAAATCAGAAAGATATTAAACCCACTTTTTTGAATCAAAACCCCACACAAATTCATCCATTAAGCTTATTCCACCGTCGACGACAACCAATTTCAGCCATCAAAATCCCTAAATTGAAATGTTCATCTAGCCTGCAAACCTTGTCTTCTCGTTGCTGCTTTATTTCTCAATCGAAACTTGAATTCTCGACACAAGTTCACCACTCTTCATTGGGAACTCTCAGTAAAACTGTAAAACCCTATCTCAGAACATAGCACCAACAGTTTGAAGCAAAGCTTGCTTCCATCTTTATTAACGTCCCACAAACATGAATTCAACAACACAATTCAAACCAGCCGTACGCAATCCATCTTATCCTTGCTCTTCTCGCTGATTTTTTTGCCCAAATCCAATCCATACTCTTCAAATCGAACCCCTTTTTTATTGTCGTTACAACCGAAGTTCCATCTCCAAATATCACTAACCCATACCATGAATCAACACCCAGGGAGAAAACCCATTATAGGCAGCACTTATTAAATCCATCTTGAAGAACTGACGTTGTTGAATTGGATGAAGGTAGATAAATTAAGGGGGAAATAATTTGGAAGCTTTGTTCTTATGATTTATTCGATGGATGATGTTTGATTGGATATTACATATTGATCATGAATGAATCAGGTAATCTAGATTCTTTAGTAAAATTGAGATGTTGCATAAAATTTTGTTTTCATCAGTTGATGGTGTTGGATCTGTGGAATGAAGGGAGCGAGGGAGAGTTGATGGATCATGATTGATGTGAGCTATGGACCTGTATTTTTCTTTAGAAGAAGATGATTAATTTTAAAATTTGGTGACTAGTTGATGCCTAAAGAGGTGAAATTTTTATGTGAATTATACCTAAGAAGAAAATGAAGCATACCTGATGGAGAACTCGGCTGCTCTTTTTTTTTTTCTGAATCACATGATTATTATTGATAAAAAGAAAAATTACAACAAGAAAGCAAACCAAAAGAAACACAAAAAGAAAACAAAGCAAAAAAGCCTACAAAAGCCCCATCTCAAAAATTTAAAAAACCACTCAAAAGCCCAATAACAGCCCACACCCTAAATCAACAAAATCTGAAATAGCCCACATTAGGCATTTCCACTCTAACCAGAGAGGAAGGTCTACCAATACATATTTGCCTTTCTCCTGGGGCTAGTAAGGCACCTGTTTTAGCAATTCCATCAGCTGAAAAATTCACCTCCCTAAAGCAGTGCAAGAAACTGATTTGAGGTAATTTCCTCACAGCCTTCCTCCATCTCCCTCTAACAAACCAAGGCACCCTTTGTTGAGCAAAGTCATTCACCACAGCTTTAGAATCAGAAACAATCAAAACTTTCTGCTTACCCCATTCAATAGCAAGCTCTAGAGCACAAATAATAGCATAAACCTCTGCAAAGTAATTGGATGCTATCCCAATTCCACTCTGCTAAAGTACCAAGAACCCGGCAATTATGATCTCTAACTATTACCCCAAACCCTGCAGCTCCGAGGATTACCCAAAGAAGATCCATCACAGCAAAACATAGTAATGTCAGGTTCAGGGGGAAACCATTGACACTCTTTAATGCATTGAAACTTTGATTTCCGACACCCAATTTGAAATATCGCTATAATATGATCATCATAATTCGATTCCATTTATTGCCAGTAATCCTCAAACCTCCTTCAGAAATAAGTTTGATAACTCTGCACTTGAAACTGATAATATTTGGCTTAACTTCCTCAAAAAACTGCTTATTTTTCTGGAACCATAACTCCTTGAGGATAATACATGCTGCCAGGAGCCATACTTGCCGAATTAAGGGACTTTTATGTCTTGCTCTCCTCCAAATATCATTAAAGTCTTTAGGGATGTCAACCTGAAATAGAGAACAGATCCATTCCCAAATTGTAGAGCTAAATGCACACTCCCATAGCAGATGGTTCATACTATCTTGGGCCTTCTCACAAATACAACATCTTGAAACCATGTCATAACCCTTCCGCACCATTATGGCATCATCTACATAAACACCTTGGATCAATTTCCGACATTACCTGCCACACTAGGATGAATGAAAGAATTCCATACATTTCTAGTCCACCATAATTTTGGTTCCTTGTGTCTTATTTTAAAAGACTTCATGAACTCAATGAACCTTTGAGATTATTTATCCACACAATTTCATCACTCCCACTCCGCAACAATTGGCAAAGTAGTAGATGGAATTACATGCTTTAAAGCAACAGGAATAGACCACTCACCATTCTTCATGAATCTGAGACTTTTAACCGGGATTGTCTTTAACCAAAGAATTAAATCCCACTTGGTCAATTAGTGTCTTTTCCCTAGCCAAGGATCAAACCATACGAAATGTGCTTTCCATCTCCAATTATATATCGATATCTTCTTTGATAGCATCCCATGCCCATTTAAGACCTGGCCAAACAGAAGAGAGCCGCCATTGAGTGTTCCACTGGCCATACTTATTCTGGTATTTGGCTTTAAAAAACCTAGCCCAATCATCTTCTGACTTGTGAATTTTCCACATCATCTTCATGAGTAAAGCTTTATTCATAC
Organism: Papaver armeniacum; assembly: GCA_023531295.1. Classification (NCBI taxonomy): domain Eukaryota; kingdom Viridiplantae; phylum Streptophyta; class Magnoliopsida; order Ranunculales; family Papaveraceae; genus Papaver; species Papaver armeniacum. The sequence goes on along the minus strand of JAJJWW010011258.1, from coordinate 79,948 downwards.
ACTCAAGTCTTTGAATACCCAAACCTCCTTCACTGTAAGGAGTGCAAACTTTCTTCCAAGAAAAGATAGTGTACCTTCTTGTCTCTCCATCACCAGACCAAATAAAATTTCTTATAATTCTTTCACAAGTTTTAATTACTGAAGCAGGCCATTTGTACACTGACATGTTATACATAGGCAAGCTACACAGAACAGATTTTACAAGAACTATTCTTTCTTGAAAAGATAACAGTTTGCCTTTCCAAGTTGCTAACTTTTTCTGCATCATCTCAACCATTGGCCATACAAAGATCGATTTTTACTCTCCCAAAATTTAAGAACTACTCCCAAGTATTTATCAGAAATCTACTCAAATCCATTTGCACAATTTCTTTTATTAAGTTTCTTCTCGGCTCAGTTGTACCTTCTACAAAAAGCTTGCTCTTACTCTTATTAATAATTTGGCCAGAGCCATTAAGTACTCTTCTAATAGCTTCATAAGATTTAAGAGGCTTCTTTTCTCTCCATTACAAAAGATGAAAACATCATCTCGCAAAAAAAACAGATGAGTTGGATGAATCCCATTCCTCACCACCATTGGCTTTATTATACCATCCTTAACACTCGAGTGAGCTTCCTACTGAGAGCTTCTTCCATCAACACAAAAAGCATTGGAGAAAGGGGATCACCCTGCCTAAGACCCCTTCCCACTGAGAAAAAACCACAAGGCCCTCCATTCACCATAACAGAAATTCTAGCTGATTTGAATAATGTATGCAACCATTCACACCACTCTTCAGAAAAACCAAACTTTATAAGAACTTGAAATAAAAATTGCCAACTTACAGAATCATATGCCTGGGATATATCGATTTTAAGCCCCACATTTCCACATCTTCTTTTCTTGTGCATCTCATTGACCATTTCTGAAGCTAATAAAATTTGCTCTTGGATACATCTCCCCTTAACAAAAGCAGCTTGTTGTGGTGAAATTAACTTATGCATAAGAGTACTCAGTCTAGTAGCCATAATTTTTGTAAAAATTTTGAAACTTACATTACTAAGACCAATTGGTCTAAATTGATTAGGACTCCTTGCACCTTCAACTTTTGGAAGTAAGACTAAAAAGTTTGAATTTAAACCTTTTGGGATGAACTTCCTTTTCCAGCAAAATTGAATAGCTTGAACAAGATCATTTCCAATTATGTGCCAACAAGCCTTGTAGAACCAACCAGCCACTCCATCTGGTCCAGGGGAGCTATTAGGATCCATGCTAAAAATGGTTTCTTTGATTTCCTCTTCTTCTGGGGTTTTATTTAGCATGAATTGTTCCTCACTGGTAATTACATTAGGGATTTCATCTAGTAAGGAATCACACAGATCAACAGCCGATATTTAAACTTTTCTTCAAAGTGATGAACTAAAGTGTCAGCTATCCTTGCTTGATCATTTATGATATTACCATTTCTATCCTCCAATTCAGAAATATTATTCCTTCCTTGATTTATTTTGAGGTTTGCATGAAGAAATCCAGTGTTTGATGCCCCTTCTTTAATCCACCTTATTCTTGCTTTGTGCTTGAGGAAAGTATTGAGCTGCACTTCTTTAGAATTAAAGTTATTTTGTGCTTGAACCAAATTATTAAGAGCAGCTTCATCAAAAGGATTTGCATCAGATTGCTCCATTGCTTCTTGAACAAATTTTTCAGCTTGTTTAATTTGAGTATGCACATTGCCAAAAACACTCCAATTCCATTCTTTGAGGACCATTTTTAGCCTTTTTAATTTTTGTTGAAACACAAAAGCTGGATCACCTTGAATAGCTTCCTGCCAAACTATTAGCAACAACCTCCAAGAATTTAGGGTGTGAAAGCCACACTTGTTGAAACTTCATAGGCACATTACTAGGCTTAGGGATTTGATTGCATCCACCCAAAAGAGGCGAATGATCAGAAGCAACCCTTAACCCAACTTTATAAGACCAAGAATCATATTTCTGCTGCCACAAATTATTAAACACTGCTCTATCCAAATTGCACAAAATTCTTCTAGTACCTTGTTGACAGTTAGACCAGGAAAATTCTAAACCAGTTTTTGGAGCTTGTGAAAGTTCACATTCATCCAAACAATTAGTGAAATCCAAAGATTGATCTTTTATTAGGACTTTTTCCTCCCACCTTTTCATCTACGAAGTAATAACATTAAAGTCCCCTATAACTAGCCAAGGCGAGATGAAGATGACTGATGTGCACCATCTCGACCATAAATATCTTCTCCGAACAAAGACCAACATGTGCATGAACACCGAGAAACAAGAACACCCCCAATTTCCACTTTGTAATCATTTGACTAGATAAAGAAATAACAGAAGGAGCGAGATAAATTTTGATTCCAAAACAACCAAATATTACCTTTCATGTTAGAAATGAATTGTGGATTACCATACTTGTCATGCCTGGTAATTTAAGTTTACTACGAAAGAAACATTACAATAAACTTTGGGTTCAAGCAACCCAAACTATTGAAGGATTAAATTGTTTGATGAGAGACCTTAACTTATCCTGAGACCTAGCTCTCCTTAGGCCTCTTAGGTTCCAATATAAAACCTTCATTGCTTTGATTGGGGACCTTTAGTGCCCCCCTTTCCTGGATTTTTCCTAAAATTGTATTTACTAGGAATTTGGATATTTGTTGAGACTTGAATATTATCTGAATTTTGAGAAGTACCATTTTTGGTGTTTGTAGTTACCTTATCCTGCACTGAACTGGAAGAACCCATTGTAGCAGGCTTTTGAATAATTTTGGACCAAGAAGTAGATGGTATTCTTTCTTCTGAGATAGAACCATCTTTTCCATTTATATACTTGACAACAGTATTCTCCTCTAAGTTTGTTGAAACAATTTTTAGAACTTCAAGAGTAGCTTCAATATGATCATCAACAATTTCTTCCTCATTATTCGAACATCAAAAATTCCAGAATTAATCTTGATTGAATCCTGTGACACAGAATGAGATTGTTGATGTATATGAGTAACAGGGGTCTCACAAATATCAAATTTCTCCACAATTTTTACTTGGGAATGTTGACTTCCTTGTTCTTGAACATTATCACTTTTTCCACCAGGAGTAACCTCAGGAATTTGCTGATCTTCATTCTTTTTTGAAGCTCTACATTCAAGTTGAAGATGACCTACTATTTTGCAATGATTGCAGAACTTAGGTGGCTTTATAAGAATAATAGACTGCATAAACCCTCCAAACTTTGTTTTAATCCATATTTTATTTGGGATTTTTCTTGCAAAATCAATATTAATTAACATTCTAGCATAGTATCCATTTTCATAGTTCAAAGTAGCTTCATCAACCTTAATAGGTTCCCCTAATGCTCTACCAATAGTGAACAATGTCTTCTCATCCCAAAATTCTAAACTCAAACCAGGGAACTGAACCCAGACTGTAGCATTTGATGTTCTAAAATTTTCTGGCCGAAAGTTTGGAATCCATTTCCTTATCCACAATACCTGATTTGCTACTTCCCATTTTCCAGCCTTAATCATATTTTGATCACTTTGATTATCAAGCTTAATAATGAAAAACCCTTTCCTAAGGGAATCATTTTGCATTGACCAACTAATTTCCACTTTGGTTTTGAGATTGATAACAAAGATCGGAAAATTTAAGATGAAGTAGATCTAAACGACCTATCAAAGAAAATTGCCAAGCAACACATCGATCCTCGGTTTGAGCTTAAATCAATCGATGGAGCCTCTTCATACGGTTTATCCAAATCAACTACAGATGAACCCATTTCTAGATTCACACTTAACAACTAATTTAAATCTGCACTAAGAATGAAAGATCCAATCAAAAGATTAAACACCAATCATCGAGAACTCGGCTGCTCGACCGATTAGAAGATGGTGCAATAGTTTGACAAACACGTGCCTTAATTTTGTTTTTAGTGAAAGGGTAGTTTAGTCAATTTAGCATATTAGCGCCATGTGTGCACATGTGCTGACTCAACTAACAGTAATATGGACGGAATATCTAACGAGGGAAGGAAACACTAATTTCAATCTATTTGGAAGGAAACGCTAATTAGCAATCTTGGGAGGGGAGGAAACGCAAAATAACCCTTAGCTAAAAGTTTGAAAATTTATGCGAGTAATTCACATTAATTATTGATTCGTAAAATCAAAACGTGGGTTCTGAGTAATCTCGAAACTTTGACAATTTATTTATGATGAAACATTGTCTTGGTGTAAATTTCATAGTTCAGTTGTGGATGTTCATACTATGAAAATAGTATCTATGATTTTATGAAAAATCAGTTTTGAAGATTAACAAAGCCTCGTTCGTTATTGCAGGTTTCAAGGAACGAACTAATTTGGAGTGTTAACTCTTGTGGCACAATCACTATTGTTAGTAGAATTGTAAATAGGTAAGAGTTAAGAATTACCATTTTTGTTGATGTCGTATTCCCATTTGCATGATTCCATCATCTTGTTGAAGCTTGTATTTAGACGACTGAAGCAAAATGTTGTGTGAATTTTACAGCTACTTTGCAATAATGTCTGATTCCCAAGCTAAAGATGCTTCTAGAGGTGAAATGTGTGTAGACAATGATATCTCTAGAGAAGAGGCATGCATGGATGAGACTTCCGTTGGCGAAGAGGAAGACGAAACACCTGGAATCAAGAATGTTCCGAACAAAGATGATGCATTTTTTGAGGTTCAGGAAACTGAAAAGCGTCTCAGATCTCCAGCATATCGTCTTTTGATAAACCCCAAGACGGTTACTCAAAAGAAATTGGTGACTCCTCGAGCAGCTGTGCGGTTTTGTCTTGAACGAGGACTCTTCCAGGCTTCAATTATAGAATTCAAGCTCTCTCGACGCCCTTTAGAGAAATTTTCCGGATGGGCAAGACACATGCTGGGATATCCTCGTGTTAGATCTATGATGTATAGAGCACAAGTTGTCAGGGCTATTCAAGCATCTGGAGATTTGTACATCTTTCATGATGTGCGAGGTCTTGTGGCCCTTCTTGCTCGCTGGTGTATTCCGACTCATACCTTTATATGCAGTTGGGGAGAGTTTACCATTACCTTGGAAGATGTAGTTGCTTTATTGCATCTTCCAATCACAGGTAATTTTCTTGAAGAGCTTTCCACGGAGGAGAAAGCAGTTTCCAACATCTTAACAACTGAGATGGAGAGAATTAACAAGGCTTCTGGCAAAGGTTGTTATGCTCACTGGTTGATACACTGGTGTCCACGAGATGTCCCTCTCAACGAACCCGACGGTATGTTGTTTATTGCTGCTTTCTTGTGCTTATGGCTGTCTAGGGATGTGTTTGAAGATGCCGGGACTTTGTTAAAGCCATTTGTAATCCCTTTCGCCATTAAGATGGCTCAGGGTGAACAACTTCCCATAGGTAGCTTATTTTTGGGTTCTTTGTACTCTAACCTGGATTCCCTGGTCGTAGACTCCAGTGTTTCAAATGGCTTTATGAAGATTGAATGCTACGCCAATACGATGTTCCTCCAAGCCTTGATGTGGGAGCGCTTCGAGAAGTACGCGCCTATTCCTCGTAGTATTTTGCAAGGGTTGACTGTTGGTGATTCTCGATGTATTTTCTCTGAGAGGGATAACGCAAGGATCATGCGTTGGTCTACAAAGCAAATTCAGTCCAAGACGCGCCTCGTTGATGTATTAGACGATGAGTCTGAGTTCAACTTCCGTCCCCGTTACTCGATTCCTCCTCATATTTCCCAATTGACAACTTTCAATACTGAAGAAAGTATGACCTTGAAATCTGGTGCTGACTTGAGCGATGGCGAAATATCCTTCATGTTGAGCTGTACTCCAGGTCATTTGATAGCAGCAACATATGGAGATTTTTCAGTTGAGGAATACAACATTGATAGACCAGCCCGTCAGATGGGTATGGATCAATGCGTTCCAACTTTCCGGAGGAGCAAACCATCAGTGGAACAACTTAAGACTTGTTTAGACCGTACCCATGTCTAAGGAAGCTCTTATTGGTTCCCTTGTGCCTACCGAATTACGTATGTAACTCCGGGTTATACTAATTTTTGGAACCAACAATTTGAACGTCTACATGATTTCGTAGGGGTTAGTCAACCCTTGGTGAAAGAGCCTCCTTCTGCTGATATGATTGCTTCTCGACCCAGATTGAAATCCATCTCTGGTGGTGATAAGCGAAAGACATCTCCAGGATGTTCACCAGTATGTATATTTTACACATTCCTCATAAAATTGAAATAATTGCCTTTGATTATCACCTTAATTACTTTCCTATAGGATGGTCGTGCTGTGAGACCTCGTCTTGAAGTGAATTTCTCAGAAGCAGAAACAGTTGTTCACGGTGGAGAAGGCAGAAACAAGAATTGTAAGCTATTGCCTAATACAATAAAGTCCCCGGTTATTTCTTTGGTGAGTTGTCGACACTTTTCCGTTGTAACTTCTTCTATCCGCATTACTAGAATCATGAAACCAATATTTGTTATTTGGTTACAGAACTTTGCTCCGTCTAGTATTGATGGTCTTCAATTCTCTGCTGCTGGGCAGACAATCTCTGATTTGAGCATTGAAGAAGAAAATGTTGTGAGTACTCCCCCTCATAGCCAAACATAAATGCCTCATGTGAAAATGATAATTATTTGAGAATATGTCCAGGGGGATGTTGCCATGGAGGTGGAGAGTGCTGATACTCGGTCATCCTCCGAGAATAGAGGCGAAGGAAGTTCCAAAGATTCGGAACCGAATGAAAATGATGAACCTCTTGATGTTGACATGAGCAATCCCAACTCTTTGAACACTTCGAAGACCCCCCAAGTAAGCACATATCTTGTAAACTCTTCATAGAAATATGAAATTGCTGATTTGTGAGTGAATGAATGAGAATCCATGTGAGTGTACAAGTAATTTTGGCGAAATACGTCGTCAGAAAATTTCAGATTTCAGTTTTTAGCAAAAACACCGTAAAACCTTCATCTGAAGTCGGATTTCATGATCCGCATATGTATCTTCAAACACGGAAAATTTCCAAGCTTTAATGAAGAATATTTTTGAGTTTTGAGCACGTTTAGGACCTGAAAAAGGCGAAACAGTAAACTTCCAGGAGACTTCCAGAACTTTTTCAGATTGCATGTTGCCCGATGTTTCGACCACATCTTTTTTCTCGTTCGTCGGATTGTCATGAAATTTTGACATGTGGTAGAGGACATCCATACGAAGCGAATGGTATATAACCCATACTAAGATTCATTGTAGGTTGCTCCAAGTTCGTCTTTTAGTACATAGTAGAGTACAGTTTTTTCAGACGAGGTTACCGTAAAACGTATTTTCATGACTTTCATGTTATTCGCTCATGCCTTGAGTGTATAATGATGAACTTTGATGATATGTTATTGACTGTATGCTGTATTTTATAATCTCACTTGGTTTCATGCTTAAACGACATCTAACCTCATGTAATCTTCGTATTAGGTGTCAAATACTGAAGTTGAGGATATTGAAACCAATGAGGATAACCCGAAATGCCCTGGATTTGTTGATGAAGAGACAACCATCCCTGCACTTCAAGGCCATGAGAAGGTTGTCACTGAAGTTATGGAAATCCATATTGCTGCTGCTTCAGTGATAGAAGAAACCGAAATACCAGTAGAGAATACTGAAGAAATTGTTGTCCCGATTGTAAAAGTTGTTCCAGTAATTGAGAATCGTATAGTGGTGCATGAATATCCAATTGCAGGAGTTTATTTTGATCCTCCCTTTGATGCTTCACTTCCGTATCATGACTAGTAGGTGGATTCAGCGTTCCCATAGGGTATGCAGGCTTGTACGAGAGAATATGGAAGAAATTTGATCACATAATTTTGGATCGGAATCCTGGGCGTGCTTATGCTTTAACAATGCAAGTAGGTATTATCTTGCGCGTTGTAAGTGATATATGTACTAGGGCCAGAAGTACTGTGACTCCAGATATACTCTTTGATTGGGAGTTTAACTTGGAGAATTCAGAAAGACTTGGCTTCAATGTAAACTGGATTCGTAAGCAAATGAACGCTATCAAAGACTCATGTGAGAAGAACATACCCTTTCCCAATGATGCTGTGATGGAGAAGGAAGACAAGATTGCTAGGCTGATTGAAGAGCTGAACAAAGAGAAGGCGGCTCTGCAGGTCTTGAAGGATGCAGAGGAACAAAAATCCTTTTTTGCTGATTTCCTTTGATTTCCTTTTCATAATCTCTTGAACTTCTGAACTTCTGAGAGATGTGAGGTTTTTATTTAGGTTTTGATATTGGTTGATTTTGGATTGGTAGATGATTGAGGATTTTGTTTTGGATTTGATAGAGATTTTCTTTTAAGTAAAATGAACGGAATTTTGATAAATTGTTGAATTCAAATACTGACTGCAAGTATTGCAAACGTTCTGGAGGAATTGAAATACAATGAAAGAAAATCCTAAATGCAAAATCCAGACGTCATGAGTGCTCAAACGTCCAGTACCTCGAATGCCCAATAATTTCAGACAAATGCCTTAAGCCAATTCTCGTGAATTACTGGTAGGGTTCTCGCCATCTGTGTTGATCAATTTGTAGTATCCTCCTAAGTTATGGACTTAGCAACCATAAATAGTCCTTCCCACCAGAGCTCCTTACAGAATGAAGATCTCGTTTAGTCGCCTTAAGAACCAAATCCCCTTCCTTGAATTTGTTGGGCTTAGTAGTTCGCGTCTTGAATATTTTTTGTTGATTCCATGGTTGTGGCACATATGGACACTCGTGTAGAGGAGAGTATCCAGCATACTGTCTGTCGTGCTTAGCCATGTCTTCAGCAATAAACCTCTTGATAGAATGATCAACATGGAGATGCTCTGAGCGTAACCATTTGGTGTAATACTGCTGAGGTGAGATTATCCACTCGTAGCTTTTCGTAATTTCCAAGTTGTTAGCAGGGAGAAGTCCCCGGACCAGAGCAGTATATTTTAACATTGGTATATTGGTGTATGAAGAGGGATAAGACTTGCCTGAGTACGGAACCTCTTGATAAAAGAATATGCACTTTCTCCAGGCTTCTGTATGAGTTCCGTCAAAGCTTTAACTTCTTCCAAGCGCTCAAATGACAGAGTATCCGCCATTTCTTCTGAGTCAGAGCTTTCTTCAACAGCAGGACATGTTGAAGGTGTTGGAGTCTTCTTTCCAGCGTGAACCCAAGTTCGTCCAAGAATCATGTCATATCCCGGGTCTTCTTGAATTATGTAAAACTTAGTCTCGGTGCAGACCGAGTTTTACAGAACTTTGAGATTGATGTAGCCATATGCATCTCCTCGGAAGTTCCTTCGTGATCCCCGATTGCCATGGGAGCATGAGTAGCTTCTTGTCGAGTAATGCCAGCGGCTCGAGAGTTTTCAAAGGAATGATGTTGACGACGGTACCGACATCAACAAATGCCCTCCTGAATTCATTTCCTTTAATATGCATTGTGGTGAGCAGTCCCCAGTCATACATTTCTTCGTCGGTGGTTGAAGGTTCAGGAGGTACTTCTGGAATCAACAGGTGTTTCCCAGACACTATGTGGTTCAAAGCTGTGAACATATCTCCCCTTTGCGTTTTCGACAGATAGAGTAATTCGCAGACATGCTCTATCAATGACTGAACTGATTCTTTGACAGGTGCTTCAGAGATGGAGAAAGTCATGACCGGGAGTGGAACTCTGTGCACTCCTTCGGCCCCGAGATTAAGTTCTTCGGACTCAACTTTTTCTCTGAATATACGTTTCAAAACTTTGCAGCTACTTGTGAGGTGATTGAAGAACCTGTGAAAGCGGCAATAACGAGTGTTTTCCATGTCTTCCTCAATTGGGTCTCTTCTGACATATGGCAATTTGATTGCACCATCTTGGATCCAGGCATCTAGTAGTTCTATCACTTCTCCAATGGGGAGAGGAAAGTCAGGTGCATCTTGATCGAGAGTCTCAGTATATTGGCCAGAGCCCGTGCCTCCGGTTTGTCCTTCTTTGCATCTTTTGAGGAGCCGAGGTATGCTTGTTCGGGGTTCACCTTGCGCTTTCTCCCTCGCAACAAAGTTTGTGGAGGGCTGCAGGTTGTATTGCATGTTGATCATACGTCTGCTTCCTCGAGTATCTCGCGATTCTTCAGTCTTTGTAGATTTTGCTCTTTCCAATAGAGCAGGTACAGTAGTTGTCGATCCCTTCGCGGCTTCATGAAGCTCTGAGAAAGTATGGAATCGAAGATTTTACAAGTAGAGACCACGTAGACCGGGAGCATGCCATTGATGCACAAATCTACCAAAATTGCTCCGTGACATTTGGGTCATGACAATCCAAGGCCTAGACTCAATCTCTTCACGTAGTCATTGGGGTTTTAACTGACCCTCTGAAATATTCTTCCAAGATCAGAGAGAGTGACTTGCTCTGACACGAAGAAGTACTTTCTGTATAAGGCATTAATCATTTCTCCCCAATTGTTAATAGTCCCTGGTGCGATGTTGTTGTACCAGGTGTATGCCATTCCTTTCAAGGATTTTGAAAATTCCTTGAGACGAACAACGTGGTTGTGTTCATATTCTCCCAAGGCTTCCAGGAAACGAGAGACATGTTCTCGAGCATTTCCAGATTCCATCATACAGGTGAAAGTTGGAGAGGTATAACCTTTCGGAAGAGGATCCTTTGCTTAGCGGCAGGATAAGTAGGCTGGTGACGATGGACATGTGATGTCTTGTCCTTTCCACGGTTCTCCGAAGGCGCTCCAAATCTTCCCGAGTAATGAAATTTGATGATTCTTTTCTTTGCCGACGAATCGTCCTGCGGCTTTGCGGACTTCGTCGTCCACCGTATGAATTGGGATTACTTCAGATCAAAGATCCGAGGATTTCTCCTTTTCTTTCCCCTTTCCTTGAGTTTTCTCTGACATTGTATCAGTGAGAGCCTTCAGTTGATTAAATAGCTCCTTCTGTGTCGTAGCCATATCGGTTTGATTTTTTGCAAGAATCTCTTTCACTTTGATGAGATCGGCAATGGTGGGTGGTGGGTTTCCTCTGACTTCCTCAGGGTGTCGGCCGAATAGAGGATGACCTTCTGTGTTAGCGTGAGGAGGAATAATGTCACCACCGTCAGTGTTATTAGAGGCCGGAATTGTTTCCGGGATATCTCCATTGTCGTTGTTGTTGCTAGTGCTAGCGCCGTTTGTGTTGGAACCTGTAACTAACCCAGACCCAAGACCAGCCATCTTGTGAAATCGTGAGATTGCAACCGAGAGATTAATCTCCCGCTGTGGTCGCCAATATGTAGATGGGGAAAAACGATTTGCTGGTTTTTACGGAATTGAAGAGTCGACCGTGTGGAGACTCCTTGAACCGAGCGAAATGTTGAACCTCACACAGATGCACTGCAAGAAGGGAGTGCTTTAAGTTCGAGAGATCAATCTGTAAGACTCCGGCCTAAACCAAGAACAATGGACGTTCCAGAGTCAATTCGGTCACAAGAGAGGATGGGTTGATCTGTAGGAGGGAAGCTGAGAAATGCGTGAGATCAATGGTGATCTGAGATTGTAGGTGTGTTGTGAATTCAACGTAAGTGTTTATGGGTGAAAACTACTCCTGCAGAATTTGGTAATTTGGGGTGTGGATGAGGAATGAATTTATACCTTTAAACAAATGCACTGTGCGGTGAGTGCTTGTAGATTCGAGAGATCAATCTGTGCAAGTCCGGCCTAAACCAAGAAATGGCCGTTCCAGACTTGTTTCGGTCACAAAGTGAAGGAGATGGGGTTGATCTTAGGGAGGGAAGCGAAGAAGGTGTTGAGATTGTGAAGGTGTTGGCTTGCTTATGACTTGTAATGAAAGGTGAGCAGGCTTGTGATTGATGCAAGCAAGCTCTGGGTGTTTGAATACGTTTTTGTATTAACACTTGGTTTTCTGTCTCGTCTGAACTTGTGTTGTTGTTTGAAATAGGGCGGAGAACCTATTTATACAAGTCATTGAGCCTCATTCACGTCTCTCGTGGGAAGTGGAGGAAGTGGAGTGATGGAGTAGTGGAGTTGTGCGTCGACCGCCTTGCCCACTTCTCCTGTTCATCTCTAACCGTCCATAACTTCCCGACACGTTCTTGTGATGGCGCGTTGCACGCCGCACGCTGTAAACCGCCGCACCAATACCCCAAAAGTATGTATCCCCGGTTTGTGACATGATTGATGTCTCGGAATGTGTGGATCGTGGATCCACGAAAGATAGCATGTAATCTTGAATTGAATAACCGTGTTATTCGGGAAGTCGATACTTGTGAAGTATCGTGTGTATTTTATGCTGTATCGCATTATGGTGTGGTAAAGTGATGGGTAATGACGCCTCACTAACCAAATAACTCTTGACCAGGGTTGTATAACCAAGTCGGTGAAGTTGGACGGATGAGATGATCTTTGAGACACTCATCTGCGACCGTTAATGAATATTAGGGTTTTTGAAGAGGAGCGCAAGCATGACTCTTCGACTTGGCCGAAACCAAGTATGGGAAGAATTTTGGAGAGGACCGACCGGACGTGTATGTAGATGGCATGCCGGTGTACACGTCCATGTCTCACCGTCCCATGAAGGTGAGGCCACTCAATTTGACCGGCAAAGAGGAGTGGTTGAGATCGGTTTGCGGCAGAAATCCTTGCCGCAAAGGAGTTGGAGATCGCATGACATTCCTGCACGCGTTTCAAGACGACCCATCTTGGTCGGTCTTGGTCGATCATACCAGCGTGTAGGTGGTAGGCTGGTGTTCACATCTATACCGACTATCCCATGAAAACGTGATCTAAGCCATTCAAATCATCCTGAAGTTGAGTGGTCGAGATCAGTTTGCAATTTGGGAAGTGTAACCACGCATGTTTGGGCGGGCGTTTTGGATTAGCCGGGCATGGGATGCCTTGGCCGATCGCATGAGGAGGTAGATGAGCCCACGGTGGTCATGCCGGTATGACCGGCCCTTGCTTAATCTAATCTGTGACCCTCCATTCGTGTGGAGGAGAAGATGGACGCACGTGATGATTTGAAACCCTAATTTTGGCTTTCAAAAGCCGTGCGCCACTCCTTGTTTGGGTGATGATTTTGTCACGGCCAAACTTGTTGGTCTTGACCGATTGGTCAAGTGTGTAGGCGGGCCCACGGTGATCGTGTTGACATGCTCTGGGCCCTTTGAATCTACATATACACCCTCCATCTATACCTGCGAAGATGGATGGTTGAGATTGCTTTGCGACACATGTAATATGCCGCAAACCCTTATTTAGGTTTTCCGTCCATAATGCTTGGTATGAACGTCTTTTGGCAAGCAAAGGCCAATGGCCGACCATGCGGGTCGGGCCGTGGGTATTCCATACCGCTTGGGGATGATGGAATTGATCCGGGGTCATCCAATCATGCTTATGGAGTTGGATGACTGCGATCGATCATATCCGGGACCGATACGGTCAGTCCGGATGCTCAATCGGGCTAGTATAACACACCGAGAGGGGCTCAATCGGGCTAGTATAACACACCGAGAGGGCTCGGGCTAGTATAACACACCGAGAATCGACTGTGGGTATTTCGTACATGGTTTCATTATAGTGCTTGGAGGTTCGTGTTATTCTCAGAAGAGTAACACTCGGTCGTCATGCCACACCGATAATGAGTACTGGAAATACAAGGCTAATATGAAATTCACAGGAAGGGATTGTTGCCACATGCTCCAACCTGGAGGAATTTCATGTATTCACAGAATGGGATTGTTGTTACATGCTCCATTCTTGGTGAATTAAGTGAGGGAGTATCCAACACTTATAAATGGCTTTATCTTTTACAAGATGTCAGCACATGATTTTTTCGGTTTTTTACAAATTTAACCTTAAACGAAAATCCACCATCAACAGTAATAATATTCTGAATGATTGAATTTTGCTCAATTGAGAGTGAATGCTCTGACGATGAGTTCGTGTAGACGAAAGATTGTCTGTATGAACTTGCCGAGAATTCTTTTAGACGAATGTTCGAGTGTTCGAATCTCTTTTTTTTTCAATCGGGATTCAGAGACATTTTATAATGCCAGAGTTGAAAACACCATGATCCCATGAAGTGTGACAGTTTGTTGGAATCAGAGAGTGGCGAAGTGGGAAATCGTGTTAAAACCAGTTGCTCATCTTGCGGAGACTTGGTTAATTTTCCACCCACTACTTTGCTGACTCTTCCAACTGATTGCACGACTTGATCACATTCTTATCGTGGGTGAACACACGTGTCGTAGACCGCAAGACCAAAACCCTAGTTAATATCCCCCCATGTGACACGATTGATATCTCATGATTGTGGAGTCAGTTGCTGACTTTGTGGGACGATGAGTACATGTATTGTTGAATTGAACATGTTTTGCAAATGTTCTGAAACTCATGAATCAAATATGTCTGCTGAGACGAGGTATTATTATGTTAATCCTAAGACGAGCAAACTGTGTTGTTGAATTGTCGAATAATATTGATAGTTGAAACAATATTATTGAATCCGAGCAAATATTTCTGGTTTGAGCGAATATTGCTAGTTTGAGCGAATATTGCTAGTTTGAGCAAATATTGCCGGTTTGAGCAAATATTGCTCATTTGATGAATTGTTGGTAGCAGAACCAAAATAAATATTAATTTAAGATACTGACTGCTGAGTCGAGTAAAATAAATAAAAACGTTGATCATGGAATCAAAATAAAATTATCAGAGTATTTGAATCTTCTCATAATCATGTTTCTGCAGAGCTCTGGATTCAAAACCCTAATTTTATTGAAATGATGATTTATTGTAAATCAATCTGCAGAGTGAAGTAGGGACCGGCTACATCGGATGACGAGTCCACCATGTACGCCCAGATGCTCGAATGAGCAAAATACCAAAGTCTCTTAGAGGACCGGTTGGTGAAAGAATGATTAAATGCTGGTTTAATCATTTATTGAAATAATGCTCGTGTGAGCGACAAACAATAAAAACCTGGTCATGAACTGAGGTACCGACCAAGAGGTCATGGGTCCGGCTCTTGGTGGCCGTGGGACCAATGGATGGTCGTTCAATCAAACTCTTAATTGTTTGGAAGAAGTTTGAACCTAATATGAGCAATTGAGCAAATTAGGTTAAAATCATTAAAACATGCGGGACCGGATGTTTGCAGGCCTTAGAGCCACCCTTGGTCGGTCAAGGGATGTGCTCGTGTCACCATAGTGTCCGTGTCTCGATCCCGAGAGTTTCGTATTTTCCGATGCGCATTTGAGCAACATTCTGAGAAAATATGCAGAATCTAGGGTTTTTGCTGAAACTAGGAAAAATACATGAGATGATGAAAAATAATAAATGAAAAAGGGAATTGCAAGGTGTGGGACCGGCCACGGCTAGGTCACACTTTCCCAATTTTATGTGGTTTTATGTATTTTCTCTGATTTGAGGGAAATTCCATGAAACTGGAGAGTTTGCTAAAATTAGGGAATTTCCATGAGATGGGAGAGATATAATAATAATAAAATAGGGAATGATGGAGTGTGGGACCGGCAATGGCCAAGGCATGGTCGGCCGGCTAATGGGCACGGTCCCAGAGCACTCTTCCTAATTTTATGTAATTTTCATGATTTTAGGAAATTTTCATAAAATCAGAGAGATTTGTTAAAACCAAGGTATTTTGTTGAAATCAGGGAGTTTTCATGGAATCAGGAAACTTAAAACAACAAACAATAATAAAATAATAGGCATGTGGACGGGCTAGGGCATGGCCTGCCGGCTAGAGCCCGGTCCCACGAGTTTTTCCTAATTTTATAATAATTTTCATGATTTTATAGAAAATTCATAAAATTAGGGAATTTTCATGGTTTTAGGGAAAATTCATGAAATCAGAGAATTTTCATAATTTGAGAGAATTAATAAAATAATGGGGACGTGAGGTGTGAGACCGGCCACGGCTAGGGCATGGCCGGCCGGCTGGTGCTCGGTCCCACGAGTTTTCCTAATTTTATAATGTTTTTCATGATTTTAGAGAAAATTCATAAAATTAGGGAATTTTCATGGTTTTAGGGAAAATTCATGAAATCAGGGAATTTTCATAATTTGAGAGAAATAATAAAATAATGGGGACGTGAGGTGTGGGACCGGCCATGGCTAGGGCATGACCGGCCGGCTGGAGCTCGCTCCCGCGACACCTTTCCCTAATTTTATTATTTCTTTGATAAAATCATGAGATTAGAGAATTTCCTTGAAACGAAGGAGATTAGCTCGAATGAGAGAATTTTTACGATATCGGGGAAAAATAATAAAATATGACAAAATATAAAATTGGGCACGGGACTGGTCACAGCATGACCGGCCAGCTGATGAGCCCAATCCCCTGGCGCCTTTGCTAATATTTTATTATTATTTTTCCTTCCGATTTTGCATAGGTTCATCTTTCATTCATATTTTGAAATGCTCGTTTGCGCATTCAAATGCTGGTTGATGAGCACGCAAGTGTGACGCATTTTCACCCATAAATACATTAGCTGGGACTCACTTTATCACTAATAAACTTGTTTGTAGGTGTTTTTGGGCAATAAACATTTTTAGAAAAATCAGCTCGAAAAGTTGTTAAAGGCACCCCCGGAGGGCATTTGTTATTCGGACTCTCACTGTTGGTTAAGGGGCACCTCAATTACTAAGGGGCACTTTATTTTCTATTCGGCACCTATTGTTATTCACACTCCGGATTTGGCTAGGGGCACTTCATCTTCATCCTTTTCAAATCTGAAAATTGGCGGGAAAGAATGGCAGTGAAGAAACAGATTTAGGGCTCGAGTTGAAACTTCTTGGGCGGACTTGTTTTCGCTTAACAGGGATGGTATAATGATTTGATTCAACAGAGTTGGGCTGGAGATTCGGATTTGAAGAAAACAGGGAAGTCAAAACCCGAGAGTTCTGTTAAGAACTTTAGAAGTTTGAGAGAGATTAAATCTCGGATTTGGATTGGAACCAGCCTGTTTCTACGAAACATGATTGGTATAGTTATTTGTGTCGACTAGACTTGGCTGAATCATCAAACAGAGAAGAATCAGGGAAGAAATATATTCTCGGCTTTATTTATGGAAAGTGTTTGAGGACTGCGCGTGTCTGAAGTAGGTTGGGCTTTTTCTAATCTTGTTCTGAGCAAGATTTGAGTGTGCTTGGATGCTGTAGAGACGTGATGAGCTAAAACAGGGATGAAATATTCTCGACTTCCCTGTATTACTCCGTTGAAGTTATTTTGTGCAGTTTAAGGAAGTAATATTCTCTGGATTTTATTCTAATAATTGAGAGAGATTTTTTCAATCCAGAGATGCGTGGAAAAGTTAAAGAGAGAAAGAAATCTTTGTGATTTGGCAGAGGAGGTAAAGACGAGATATATGGCATTTAATCGAGTGGTTGAGGGTGTTGGTGATGTATAAATAGGATGTTGGTGTCACAGGAGAGGGGATCGAGTGATAGGGGTGAAGAACAGAGGGTTGCATAGCAGATTTCTCTGCTGCTGCAGAGAAGAAGAAGAAGAAGAATATATAACGTCCATTGACTGTCGCAGAGAACTGTCGTTTATAAACAGTACTCGTAACAGTCAGTTTGGCACGCTTATTTTAATTTTGCAACAACTCTTGTAACGGTGACTTCTGTAACGCTAGTATAGCGTTGCAGATTCATTGTATTATTAGTTTTCTTCAATAAAAACACCATTTGAGCTATGAATTATATTTTTGAGTGTGTTTTCATCATGAGAAGCTAAACCCCGACACTGGGTCGACGGAGGAATCTGAATTTCATACATGGGTGAATTTATTTTATTCTTTTTATGACTTTTGCACTTATTTTAAATTGATATATGATTTGAATTAATTAGTTATTATTTTTTTTTGATGGGTGATGCTTGCTTAGATGTTTGATGTCCCATGCTTACGATTTATAACTAATATTTTGAGAATCTACCTTGGCAAAAACAAGAGTCGGTGTTATTTTATTTATTGAGCGATAATTGTTGAGAATAAATAATTGAGCCTTATGATATGAATTCGGTGGAATCCTAGACCCAGTGACTCTCGCTTTGTTTATTATTTTCGTTAAATCTTTAAATTTAATCTTCACAAATCTTAGAGTTCGAATCTTATTACTACAACATCATTGAAAAATATCATCATTTTTGGTGCCGCCGACGCGGACTTGTTTGTAGATTTAGTTTTAGGTTTATTTTTATTTTGTACAGTATTTTCATTTCATATTAGATTTTTTTTCCTTTTTATGCGCTTCTTTTTGTATTTCTTTTCAGGGACTTTTTGAGGGTGATGACTTCTTCCGAGGAGACGTCACCTAAGATGACGCTGGCGGAATATAAGCGTAGAAATTCAAATTATCAGGCAACCTCATCTGAGATGACGCTTGGTGAATATAAGCATAGGCAACGGTATGGAGTTTCTTCTCCACATGAGGTAAGCGAAGAATCTCCTCTAATGATATATGAGAAGTATTACAAATACACACCACCTAGTTTGGAACAAAGATTGATAATTCTGGAATGTCAAAAATTATTTAATGATGATGATGATCAGTCTTGTAGTGACTCTCTGTTCCAGGCAGAATTTGTAGATGACTCTGTGGATGATTGTGTAGATGATTTTCCTAATTCCATAGATGAATCTATCTCACGAGATAATTCACCGAACTTAGAGGTAGTTTCTAGTCCCCCTAGACTTCCAAAAGTTACCTAATTTAGGGTTAGAATTGTGTGCTTCTAAAATTTTGTTAGAATACTTTGCATCTAAATACCCAGAGGATTTGCCTAGTTATAATACCGTGCATGAGCCAACTGAAAATTTCCCAGTCCCAATAGTATCCCCATATTATGTTCTTTACACACTTCCTTGTGTTGTAAAAACTTGGTTTGGAGGTAAGTCTCTGTTTTTGATAGTTTCAGTGTCTCCGCATCGTTATAACATAAGTATGAAGCTATCATTTGTAAAAGTTGTATTTTCGGTTGATCCCCAAATTTTCAGGTTGTTAGTTTATGGGGATCCTTTTTGTATATTCCAGTAGATGTATTTTTATTTTATTTTTTTATATTTTCGATTACTTTTTGCATCTTATGAATTTCCCATCTTAAGTTTTGCGTTAGATGACTCAATTACATTGAGGACAATGTAATGTTTAAGTGTGGGGGAGTGGTTAACTTTTTACTTTACTTTTTTCAGGAACCAGATGTGTAGCGGGTCTTAAAAAAAAAAAAATTTTGAATGATCAGCTGTGTAGCGGGTCTATAAATAAATATATATTATGATTGTTAGGGTTATGACCAGCTGTGTAGCGGGTCTTTTCTTTTTCTTGTATGTTATGACCAGCTGTGTAGCGGGTCTCTAAAAAAAAAAAAAAAAATTGATATGACCAGCTGTGTAGCGGGTCAATTTTCTGTTTTGCTCGAGGACTAGCAAAATGTAAGTGTGGGGGAATTTGATGAGCACGCAAGTGTGACGCATTTTCACCTATAAATACATTAGCTGGGACTCATTTTATCACTAATAAACTTGTTTGTAGGTGTTTTTGTGCAATAAACAGTTTTAGAAAAATCAGCTCGAAAAGTTGTTAAAGGCACCCCCGGAGGGCATTTGTTATTCGGACTCTCACTATTGGTTAAGGGGCACCTCAATTACTAAGGGGCACCTTATTTTCTATTCGGAACCTATTGATATTCACACTCCGGATTTGGCTAGGGGCACTTCATCTTCATCCTTTTCAAATCTGAAAATTAGCGGGAAAGAATGGCAGTGAAGAAACAGATTTAGGGCTCGAGTTTTGGAGGATTTTTAGAGAGACTTAATCGCTGAAACTTCTTGGGCGAACTTGTTTTGGCTTAACATGGATGGTATAATGATTTGATTCAACATAGTTGGGCTGGAGATTCGGATTCGAAGAAAACAGGGAAGTCAAAACCCGAGAGTTCTGTTAAGAACTTTAGAAGTTTGAGAGAGATTAAATCTCGGATTTGGATTGGAACCAGCCTGTTTCTACGAAACATGATTGGTATAGTTATTTGTGTCGACTAGACTTGGCTGAATCATCAAACAGAGAAGAATCAGGGAAGAAATATATTCTCGGCTTTATTTATGGAAAGTGTTTGAGGACTGCGCGTGTCTGAAGTAGGTTGGGATTTTTTTGATCTTGTTCTGAGCAAGATTTGAGTGTGTTTGGATGTTGTAGAAACGTGTTGAGCTAAACATGGATGAAATATTCTCGACTTCCCTGTATTACTCCATTGAAGTTATTTTTTGCAATTTAAGGAAGTAATATTCTCTGGATTTTATTCTAATAATAGAGAGAGATTTTGTCAATCCAGAGATGCGTGGAAAAGTTAAAGAGAGAAAGAAATCTCGGTGATTTGGCAGAGGAAGTAAAGACGAGATATATGGCATTTAATCGAGTGGTTGAGGGTGTTGGTGATGTATGAATAGGTTGTTGGTGTCACATGATAGGGGATCGAGTGATAGGGGTGAAGAACAGAGGGTTGCAAAGCAGATTTCTCTGCTGCTGCAGAGAAGAAGAAGAAGAAGAATATATAACGTCCACTGACTGTCGCAGAGAACTGTCGTTTATAAACAGTACTCATGTGATCGCTTTGGCACGCTTATTTTGAATTTGCAACAACTCTTGTAACGGTGACTTCGTAACGCGCATGCATGCAATTGCATTCATTGTATTATTAGTTTTCTTCAATAAAAATACCATTTGAGCTATGAATTATATTTTTGAGTGTGTTTTCATCATGAGAAGCTAAACCCCGACACTGGGTCGGCGGAGGAATCTGAATTTCATACATGGGTGAATTTATTTTATTCTTTTTATGACTTTTGCACTTATTTTAAATTGATATACGATTTGAATTAATTAGTTATTATTTTTTTTGATGGGTCATGCTTGCTTAGATGTTTGATGTCCCATGCTTACGATTTATAACTAATATTTTGAGAATCTACCTTGGCAAAAATAAGAGTCGGTGTTATTTTATTTATTGAGCGATAATTGTTGAGAATAAATAATTGAGCCTTATGATATGAATTCGGTGGAATCCTAGACCCAGTGACTCTCGCTTTTGTTTATTATTTTCGTTAAATCTTTAATTTAATCTTCACAAGTCTTAGAGTTCGAATCTTATTACTACAACATCATTGAAAAATATCATCACTGGTCTGTGCATTATTGCTAAGTAAACTTGCACCATTTTAGTCAGGGCTTATTCGATGCTCAGATGCATATTTCGTTGAATATTTATCACTAACCCGTGGAATCCAGCTGGGAAGAACCACGAATTGAAGTAACGAAATATAACGAAAAATCGTAGAATATTGCTGGATATTCAAGCGATTAGAGATAATTAACTGATGGCTCTATACTAGCTGGGCTTCCTATCTAGGAGCATTAATTATCTAAGGGTTGATCAATATGAACTTGCTGGAGCGTCATATTCCTCTTGTATCGTCAGGGAAAACATGGTTGCATCCTGAAGAAGTTATTGCTCTATACTAACAGACACGCTGTCTAGGAGCCTTCTAATCTTGCGACTCTATACAATATGAGATGCGCCATGGTCTCAGCTGGGAGACTACACATCTACATCTTCTCTGAAAGACTTTCTCGATCAGAGGTTTTATGGCATGAGCTTTCACGTTTAGAGACACGAGTCTCAATACTCATCGATTGCCGGACCGGAGTAATTACTGAAATTGCTCAGTATTCATGAGATGTGTCGTGGCCTCAGCTGGGAGACTGCACATCTACATATACTCTGAGAGACAGCCTTCTCAGTCATAGGTTTATAGCATGATCTTTCTTGCTTTAATGAGAGACATGGGCATCAATACTCATCCGATTGCCGGATCCAGAGTATAGTTTTACAATTTTACCCTTTGTCGAAAATCCACCATCTACAATATTCAAACCCTAACGAGTGAAAATCCTTAGAAAAATGGAGAGTTAGAGTAAGACCGGGTATAACATGAAAGTTATAGATTCTAAAAAAGGTAAATTGGTTTGGACCAGGATGAACCTGGAAAGCATTTGGTCTAGATGTGTTAGTCAATAAAATACACCCAAACAAATACTAGACTGAATACAATTCCTTCACAACCTATAAATAAAGGTGGAATTACAACTACAAGGATAAACATTTCTAATCCTTCCCTCTCCATAAAAACTTGCTTAGAACTCTTACTCATTCAGGCATCGGAGTGTCATTACAAGTAACCCCCCTCCCCCCTCATATACTAACAATTATTGAAGAGCCAAAAATGATAAGGAATTGATTCACTAAATGGTTGGAATTTCCTTACCTACCAAGAACGTATCATGAGGAATACTACTGAATTATCTGACGACTATGATTTCATTTATACATACAAATCTCTAAGATTTTTGTCGAAACATTTTTGCTACAACATCTTTTGGCGCCCACCGTGGGGTAGAGAAGAAATTTTCAGAAACAGAAATCAAGATTCGTCATTACATCACAAGCAAGTCATAGTGATGAAAATGCAAATGCAAGAATACGAGGAACTCGGAGCGATGTTGATCACCTACTTCGAGAAGGATTCGAAACATCACCTGCAATAATAGGATCAGGATGTCCCTCTGCAAGAACTCATCCCCAGGGGATAAAAATAGGAAATCGCTGGGTACGTGTTACAACTCCTCCTTTAAGTGAAGGTACTAATCAAAATAGATCGACCAGATATTTATATCAGCATCAAACAAACATGGTAAACTCTCATCCAAATCCCCTTGTCAATAGAGGCTTTCCTTTAACCCCGCGTGTTGTACAAGTGGATAGGACCGAAAAAACACCTATAGATATGACTATGTGCGAAAGAATGCAAGAGTCGGAGAAGGAAAATAGATTACTAAAGGCCTCGCAAGATAAGAGACCGCGAATGAATGATAACGACCACTCTGAAAGTGTCACTCTACACTGGCATGCACGACCTTCACATGAATATTGGCGGGCAAAACACGTGCAGAATGATCACGGTATGAGATATGGATCATCTGAAAGGCAAGCTGACGAAGAAAGTAATGTTTCAATGGAACGTCGACGGCCGAATAACCGCTATGAAGGACATCACATCAGCGAGGAGGAAGAACGACAATCAAGACATATATATTTGCAAAATAATATGCGCGAGTGGGAGGAATATCTCAATGAGCAATGGCCCGGAGAACACCTCGAAGAGTGGAAGGGGAAGGAATATTGCGATGGGAACCAACGCTTAAAGAAACACAAAAGAGAAAAAGAAAAACGGAACAAGGAGCTTATTAGAATTGAACGAATTCGTCGAGAGACTTGTTAGGGTACTGCTCGGTCAAACTCGCAAGCGTTGCTATCTCAAGCTTGTTGTCAAGTTTAGTTGTGGTAGGCTTGGGAAGTGGTTTGATTTTAATGCCTACTTGTTATAACCGCAAGTGCACGGTGTCTACAATGCAGAACTGGGCAAATACGAGTCGAACCACAGAGACTTGTGGTGCTGTATGTTGATCTCTGGTTTTACTTAAACTGTTTTCTATGAAATGTAACACAAATATGGTTGGTGTTTGTCGATACGACTGAGTTGGCTGTATGTTAAAACAAATTGTAAACAATTAGGGAAAGCACTAGGGTGATTGAATCAACCCTCTAGTTCTATGCTAAGGCAAAACAGTTGTCCAATGTGTCTTGTTCCTTCCTTTGAAGGTCTCAGGTGGATCTTTGGTTAGATAACTCACTAACTCTTCCCTAGTATAAGATGTATTTCTACAGTACACCCTATCACAGAATTGTTTGATTTATTAACTAAGCATTAATCCTAAAACAATTTAATCATAACAAGAACACATGAAAACTGATTATATTAACATACAAACTAGGTTTCATCAACACCCTAGCAAGGAAATTAGAACATAATTAAGATGACAAGTTACACTAAATTGGTGCTCTGGCTAGCCCAGGCATACCCTTCTCACAACCACAGACTATTCTATTTATACATGCAAAATTCATAACCCTAAATCTCTTCAAAACATAAAATAATTCAATATTCTCTCACCCATACTCTCTGAATCACGAGCTCTCCTCTCATCAATTCGGCTTCAAAGAACTCCCTTAATTGATTTGATGTGACCTAACCCTAGTTCTTTCTATCTCTCACTTAGCTTCTAGGTAAGAGGCTATGGGAGAGATAGAGAGCAGTAGGAGGTGGTGCGGGCTGCTCTCTGTCGGGAGAAGGAGGTGGTGGTGGTGAGGCTCTGCATGGTCGTGTGGTGTTGGGTGAGGAAGGTGGAGAGAATGGGTTTCTCTGAAACTGATCGGGAGATGAAGAAATAGAAAAGAAAGAGAAGAAGAAGATGGGTCGATGGATAAGGGGCTGATATAGGTAGCTGCGGTGTGAGGCGGGAGTAGCGAGGAATGATGCGCCAGCTGTAGCGAGCGTTGGATTCAGAGGATCACCGATGCGGACACTGATGCAGCCGTTGGATGCAGATACGTCAAATCTCACGGCTCAGGATTGATCGGGTCTGGATTCGGGTCATGGGCCGGGTCTTGGATAGCTCGAGCCCATGTCTTGTAAACGGTTGCTCCTTGTTGGGTTGCACCGATGCGCGCGCGGCTCGGGCTTTACGCTCCATAGACGCTTGCCTCCAATTTTCTCGCTCTTTTGGCTCCTCAATTTCTCCGAGCTTTATTTATTACCTAAAAACACAAAATTAATTAGTACAAATATTTATTCTTGAAAACAAAGAAAACACGAGAATGCTGGATAATATCTCGATTTATGAACACAAAAGATGAGTTAAATGCCAATAAATAGATGTATAAATATGCAATATTTGGCACTCATCAAATACCCCCAAACCTGAATTTTACTTGTCCTCAAGTGAAACAAATTAAGAAATCCTAACTATACCACTGTCATGGGTCTCTCGAATGCGTTTAGCATATGCACTAAGCCTTTAAACCCCTAGGTGTCCCTAGTGGACGAGTTGTAGTCTCGTGAGGGTTTACCGAGGTGTACCCACAAAACCTTCTCTAACTTCGTAGTGTAAAAGAGTCTCAAGCATCCAAGGAGCTATGAGGACATAGAGTTTCGCATGCTAGTAACACGAAATTAGAACTATCAAAGAACGCATTCTCATCCTTAAGTGCTTTGAGCGAGAAGTAACCATACCATATGAAAGAATTCGGATTCGATTGTGATCATAAGCCTCGACTTCGCCTCACTAATAGGGTTTTATGATAATTGCACTCAAAAGACTCGCTTTTTCTAGTCTCTCATGTGTGCAGGCGGGAATAAAGAGAGAAATCCCGCACACGTTGAAGGTAAGAAGGATAACCTTCCGAAATAATTTACGGAGACTCCACAGAGTTGTGGACAAAAAGAATCTTTTTTCTCGATGATCTCTAAGAAAGGAAATCAACCATTAGCAAGGGTGGGAGTACTCACTTACCTTCTCACCCGATCGGCAATTAATATCACTCTCTCAGCATTCATAGAAACGTCTTCAATCTTCGGTCTTCGGTCTTCAATAGTTGATGATGAACTTCTGAAAATAACAATAAAACTCAATTTTTCACAAACTTAACAAACATGAAATGAAAATAACAATAAAACTCAATTTTTCACAAACTTCATTAATTCTCATCTTCTTTTCTTTTCTTTCCTTTTGTTGCATGTAAACCTTGGACTATTTCAACTTTTCTTCAAATATTCTGATGGTGCTCCGCTTGCTGACGACGATGTGTTTCTATGAAAGTGTTGATGTTGTTGAGAGGGAGAGAGAGTGATGCTAACTGCAAATCGGTATTTAGAAGAAGTTTTCATCTTTAAACGTCACCCTCATGATTGACGGAATTAGCACTCAAGAGATCAAAAATAGTCTTTGAAAGTGGCGCGAAGTTGGGTAGCTCACCATTCCTACCCGAATTCACGTGCGGTGACACACACTCTAACAACTTTTTAGAAAGTCACAAAGAGTGAAGGTCGGTACCTCTCTTGATGTAAAATGGGTAGTCTCCACTATGGTTGATCACAATTCTACTACCGAATATCTAAACAAAGACTAATTAAGCCCTCCCGTATGGTTAAATCCATCTTTAACGCTCTAATCAACTAAGAAACCCGATTGTGTTCTCCAAGTACTTCCAAGTTCTGTTATTTCGGTCGACTCTCTATGTAAACATGGCTAGAAGCATGCTAGTGACTCTAAAATCTCTAAAAGTTGGAGGTTTTTATGTACATATTTACAAAGAGTTTTTTTTTTTTTTTTTTTTTTTTTTTTTTTAAATAAAAGACTAAAAACTCTATATGCAAATGCACCCCCAAACCTAAATCAAATATTGTCCTCAATGTGTCAACAGATGATAAGAATTTAAAAATTCACATACCGAGAGACTATGCTGATAAGAGAAAAGGGAAGAGATTACCGGTATGTCGGCAGGAGCAAGGTTAGAGCTTCATTAGTCAAGGCTAGAATCCAACATTCTCAGTGGAGATCATATCGGATTAGCACAAAATATGCACAAGAAAACTCAACCGATTCAAGAAAATAAAATTTAACAAGTCCTACTGGATTATATACAATGAAAATTCACCATACACCAACAATCTAAAGAGTTGAGGATCAACCCAAAAGACAATAAGTACAAACATCAACAGCCTTACACAGATATAACATGAGAGTGCAGGAAAGATTGCATACGTGAACAAGTTACCCCCAAACCTAAACTTGTCAACAGATGTGTTCTTGAGCACAAAATCTTGCAATTTTAAAGGTACATCATGCAAAAGGTCTAACTCAAAATGAGTTTTGCTAAGAACAGGCAGATATACACATTCCAACTGTGGCTCCTTAAAGGTGTTATACTTTGATGCAAAATAGTCCAAGAGGACTTGGGAAGCACAAAGCTCTAAGCCTAAATTAGGCATTTTCAGAAAAGTTGGTTTTGCAATTTTGTTACAAACTACACCTAGGTTTGGTGGAGGAGTTTCAATCTGTGCCTTAGGAGAGAGATTAGGTACATATAAGTTGTTTTCATGTATAAGATCATTTGCACCATCACATACTTTCCTAAAGTCAGACAAAGGTAAATCATGCTCACTTGCATAGAACAATTCATCATTCTCCATGTCATAATCATCAGAGGAGGCAACATATTGTGACATGGGCAGGGAATCAGACACAAAAATAATATCATGATCCAAAAGAACATTAGTGTCAACAGAAGATTCATCCTTTCTTAAGTCACAAACATGTTGTGTAGCATGCTCACTTTCACTGAAGAATTTCACAAACCCAAACTCAGAGTTAACATCACATGTATGAATGTTAGAAGAAGTATCATTCATAGGGTTCACAGAAGAGACGCTCAACGTCTCTGAACCCAAAGATTCCATCATATTTTCAGCACGCACATGCTCTTCTAACATATCATAATCATCATCATCATCATCAATAACAAAAATGCATTTCCCTATTCAAACTTGTAGCATTTCTAGTATACTCATTTACCTCTAGATTAGGTTCATATTCAGTGTTAGTTGCATGAGTAGGAATAGAAACACTATTTTCAAAATTATCAGAGATAACAAACATCCTATCATGAACTTCCCTCCATTCTTCATTTTGTGACTGAATCAGGTTCCTTTGAAGAATCATAGTGAGTTGTTCTATTGAAGGAGAGTCTTCACTAGTGGGTATGCATTCCTCATATGGATATCCACTGTATGGTTGTGCATAAGGTTCACTAGAGAAGGGAAATTCAGACATGTTGCTATGAGGATGATCATGCATTGCATTCAATTCAAACCTAGCATTGTTTTGTTCTATGAGGTTTTCTCCCACTGAGTGCATACATGGGTTCATTGGAGGATAGAATTGCTCATCCTCCCATGGTGGTGGATGATACATGTGGTCATAATGATTAGGGTATGGATATTCAAGGTCAGGGCCCTGAGAAGGCTCATAATATTCCCTAAAATCATCATGGACTGTGGGGAGTTCATACTGTGAGGCATGCCCGTAAGCAAGCTCTCTAATGGGTTTATTTGTATCCCCAGTTGCAGACCAAAATCCTGACATGATTTAGCAACTCAATTTGAACTCAAAAAGAAGCATAGCTTAGCACACATCAAACATGTATAACCAATGATGTCTCAAGATGGGGAAGCTAACCCCAAGTGATGCAAAGCCCAGTTGTTTTCACAGCCCAGATCAAATGAATTTCAGTTTGTACACGGCCCAGCAGTTGCACAGCCCAATGGTTATGCAAGCCCAGTGCACAGTGGGCTTAGTCTGGTTTAAAAGGGTTGGTTTGGTTTTTGTGGGCTTCTGTTTGTTTGCAGCCCAGGTTGTGTGCAAATGCACAGCCCAGTTTATGTGGCAGGAGCAGAGCCCAGTTGTTGCACAAAGAGCCTCGATTTTGATTTAAATGGGCTTTAGTTTGGTTTTTGTGGGATTCTTGTTTATGCAGCCCAGCAGCTCAGCTGAGGTTATCAAGCACAGGCTTGAGTGCACAGGTTAGCTATGTGCAGGGGTTATGCACTGGTTGGATGATGCTATAGGTACTACATCAAGCAACCAGTTTAGTTTCACAGATGCACAAATGAACAATTTGACCTCAAAATTCACAGATGAGCAATTTATAGTAATCACAGATGCACAGATGAGCTGATGCAAAACCAAGCTTCCGTGGCAATTAGGCAATTCAGAGTAGCAATCAACGAGTATGGCGATAATATCATAGGTATGCTATTCAGATGCAAAGACATGCAACAAAAGGCAGCACCTTACACTCAATTAAACATGCCACAGAGAATGTCAACTGGCTCAGTTGTCTTTAATTTTTAGAAATTAGGCACAAAAATTACAGGGCAGATGAAGTCAACATGATCAGTTGATGTTCTAGATTTCACAGGTTATGAAAATGGGTGACATGGTCAATTGACAAGGTCTGTTGATGATCTAGTTCTCACAGATGTATGCTCAATGGTACATGGCAGATGGCTCAACAAGGTTGACAGGGTCAACTAGGTTAGTTGATATCAACTGCCACAGTTGACTTCACTTGGGTTTTCAGGGAGCTTGGCTATCTAAGTTTAAGCTCGACTCACAGCTTCAGGGGCTGGAGCTGGTCAATTGGTTCAGTTCACTGGATCAGCAGATGCAACAGTGAACAACGTACAACACCGTTGAAGACACACAGAGGGTCAGGTGGGTTGGTTGAAGTCTAACTTTCACAGATTATGCTCAAAATTTGCAGGGCATGTGGTTCACAGTATCAGTTGATAGAGCATCAACAGGCTCACAGATGATCACACAGGTGTGTAGATGGTTCTAGTTGACTGAGTATAGCATGCAAGGGTCCACATCACGACTTGGCTCAACAGCTCACACAAGGTTTAAAGCAAGATTAAACATGCATACGGGTACAGGGTGACCTACTCAGTTGATGTCCACTAGGGCTAAAAACTGACTTGGTTAACCAAGTTGCGGCTTAGGCTCAACAGCTACGGGGGCCGGAGCTAAGCACATCACAATGTAAGGTAAGAGCACAGAGCACACAAGGCAACTTACTCAGATGAAGTCTGATTTTTACAGGTTATGCTCAGGTTACACACAAGCATACAGGTGCACAAACAAAGATGCTCAGCTTACTTTCAGTCATGCACAGATTACAACATTCTCAGTTAGCAAAGGTTCAGGGCTTTGCAAGGCTGGTTATCATGCATGTAGGGTAGTGCTCAGTTATCACAGATTCATATGCGCAAACCCTAGATATTGCAGGGTTGGATGCTCAGCAGGGTATCTAGCTTATCAGGTGAACCAGGTTTGGCATTCAACACAGGTTGGCCACATACAAGTTAGACATACATTCAAGGATTAATGGCTCACAACAAAGATGCTCAGTCATGCTCAATGTCAGTGTGCAAAGCAGTGAGGCAATTCATACATATGCTCATCATGTTAAACTCAGCTCAAAGACAACACTAGTTCAGCGGGCATCACAGGGCAATACAAAGTTCAAAATTCTAGCTCATTCACGGGCTAACCTCAAAGCCCGAGCTTTTCCTGTCTTCCTTCCTTTGGCTTGCACAAAGAAGAATAAAGACAGTACACTGCTTACTCGGAGGGGAGTTCGGTTCTCATAAAAGTGCAGGTTATAGCAAAGGGAATGAACATTAACACTGGCATAAGCAACTGAGAGTATATTGGACTGACACAGGGGAAAAGTAATTTGGACTGACACAGGGGCTTGAAGAGTTACACTAACACTAAGATGTAGGTTATTATGAATTGAGAGAGCTATGAAATGCAAAAAGAGAAATATGGATTAACTAAGCTACAGATTATAATGACAAGTGGTTTTAAAGAGATTAAAATGCAAAGTATGAAACAAAGTGATTATGCTAAATTATACCAAAGTACCAAAGTTACAGATGCTATTAAGGGACAGTATGAGGTGCAAATACAGGGTGCAAAATAGAATGCAATAACAGAAAGCTATAAAAGATGCAGAAATAAACAAGTTACAGCTAAGTTACGCTAAGATGCGAGTGCATATATACAATGGTGAGTTGAAATTTAGTGAAGCAAGCAAATGACCAATACAGCACACGCCAAGTCCCCGGCGCCAAAAACTTGGTAGGTATGTAAAAGATGATTTCCTACGTATTACTGCAAGTGCACATGCCTATTGGAGGTAAGGGCAAGCACAGGTCGATCCCATAGAGAAGTGGTGTGTGCTATGATTGAACTAAGGCTTTACTAACTGATTTCAGGTGATAATGTAACACAAATATGGTTGGTGTTTGTCGATACGACTGAGTTGGTGTGTATGTTAAAACAGTTGTAAACAATTAGGGAAAGCACTAGGGTGATTGAATCAACCCTCTAGTTCTATGCTAAGGCAAAACAGTTGTCCAATGTGTATTGTTCCTTCATTTGAAGGTCTCAGGTGGATCTTTGGTTAGATAACTCACTAACTCTTCCCTAGTATAAGATGTCTTTCTACAGTACACCCTATCACAGAATTGTTTGATTTATTAACTAAGCATTAATCCTAAAACAATTTAATCATAACAAGAACACATGAAAACTGATTATATTAACATACAAACTAGGGTTTTCATCAACACCCTAGCAAGGAAATTAGAACATAATTAAGATGACAAGTTACACTAAATTGGTGCTCTGGCTAGCCCAGGCATACCCTTCTCACAACCACAGACTATTCTATTTATACATGCAAAATTCATAACCCTAAATCTCTTCAAAACATAAAATAATTCAATATTCTCTCACCCATACTCTCTGAATCACGAGCTCTCCTCTGTCAATTCGGCTTCAGCAACTCCCTTAATTGATTTGATGTGACCTAACCCTAGTTCTTTCTATCTCTCACTTAGCTTCTAGGTAAGAGGCTATGGGAGAGATAGAGAGCAGGTAGGAGGTGGTGCGGCTGCTCTGTCAGGAGAAGGAGGTGGTGGTGGTGAGGCTCTGGTATGGCTGTGGTGTCGGGTGAGGAAGGTGGAGAGAATGGGTTTCTCTGAAACTGGTCGGGAGATGAAGAAAGAGAAAAGAAAGAGAAGAAGAAGATGGGTCGATGGATAAGGGGCTGATATAGGTAGCTGCGGTGTGAGGCGGGAGTAGCGAGAAATGATGCGCCAGCTGTAGCGAGCGTTGGATTCAGAGGATCACCGATGCGGACACTGATGCAGCCGTTGGATGCAGATACGTCAAATCTCACGGCTCAGGATTGATCGGGTCTGGATTCGGGTCATGAGCCGGGTCTTGGATAGCTCGAGCCCATGTCTTGTAAACGGGTTGCTCCTTGTTGGGTTGCAGACGATGCGCGCGCGGGCTCAGGCTTTCTGCTCCATAGACGCTTGCCTCCAATTTTCTGCTCCTTTGGCTCCTCAATTTCTCCGAGCTTTATTTATTACCTAAAAACACAAAATTAATTAGTACAAATATTTATTCTTGAAAACAAAGAAAACACAGAATCTGGGATAATATCTGATTTATGAACACAAAAGATGAGTTAAATGCCAATAAATAGATGTATAAATATGCAATATTTGGCACTCATCAAGTTGCCAAAACTATTTGTCTTGATTTCTAGTCTACTTATAGCTAAGTCTCATATTATGATAGAAAATGTAGTTGAGCATTAGACTTCACGGCGTTCATCGATTGAAGACGAAGAACTACTAAGGGGAGCTTGTAGAACTTCATCAACAAAAGGTATGTGGAGACTTGAACTCATCTATCACTCAAAAGTTTATCTACTCTATCTCATATTTGAGACAAAATTCGTATAGCTATATAGACTTCGATTATACACATTTGATATTTCGAGCTAAGTTTAACTCGCTTACATATTTCTCGAAATATGTGTTGGTAAGCTTTCGCTTTAACCAAGTTCATCTTATATTCTTGACGAAAGTCAAAAGATGATCATGTGAAAATCGCCTGGTAACATCTTACATGATTTGTGTGAGACAGTCATTTGATGTAGACTCGGAATGTTTCGTATTGATCATTCGATCACTTGAAAATTATTTTGAATCTAATAGTTTGTGTGAGACAGCTATTGTCATCTTCCAAGAATGTTTCAATGGTTAAAATGAGAGTTTATAACAATTGGATATGAGCACATTATGCGTACTTGCATATGTGTAATCCAAGTCCGGGAACCATGGTATGCATACACGTATGCGTACTGATTGGTTTAGTCAAGGTCCGGGAACTCAATACACATACCGGTACGCGTCTGGCGTGAGGTTCAAGTTCCGGGACTTTAATGAGTTCGTGGTATGCGTACAAGTTCGCGTACTGGCGAACCCAAACTTACTCCGGCCACTAAGGTATGCGTACACGTTTGCATACTTGAGTGGGTTAGGTTCTAAAATCGGTTTGTTCATGAACTAATAATTTAGATAATAAGGAATGCAATCTTTTGCAAACCGTGGCTATAATGTTCATGAATTGATTCGAGTGAATCAAAATAAATTTTGCTTCAATTGTGTCTTGTATACTTCCGTGAGAATATAAACAATTGAACAACTCTAGAACTAGTTTCATTTGAGTCATTTGAACTAGTTATAGTTAAGATGAATAAGGTTGATATGAAAGTGTTCATATGGCTAACTTCGGTTAACTAGTGTTGAGCCAACAAAGGTGTACACGTTTAGGTACGGTTACTCATATCTAAATGACGTCACTCTTCATTTGTGTGTAACAAGCTAAGTTCGATTTAACGTTCGAAAGATATTAGCTTGAATCTAATCAAGTTTTCATCTAACAGTGAATATTGAATGCTTTGTTACCAAGGTAACATTGATTGCAAACCCTGATTTGAAGAATATATAAAGGAGAACTCTAGAAACTGGGAAACCTAATCCCCACACCTCATGTGTGATATTAGTTGCGACTAGAGTCGATTCTCCTTTAACCTTAGGTTTTTTCAAAACCCTATAGGTTAACGACTTGAAGACTTCATTGGGATTGTGAAGCCAGATCCAACTATTTCTCTGTAGTTGCGTGTTCTGATCTTGAAGTTTTCTATCATATTGAGTACTATCTTCTCTAAGATTTGCTCGAGATTTATTCTCCGATAGGCAAGATAAAAAGTAGTCACAAACATCTTCGTCTCATCGTTTGTGATTCCATAATATCTTGTTTCGCTACCATACGATTAAGATTATTGTGAGGTGATTGATATTACTAGGCTATTCTTCGAAATATTAATATAAGTCCGGTTTATCAATTGGTTCATATTCACCTTGATTTATCAAAAGACGAAACAAAACTCATAGGTATATATGTGGGAAACAGATTTATCTATTCAATAGACTTTTCCGTGTGAGACCGATTAGTTTATCAAGTCTTCAACTTTGGGTCGTAGCAAATCTTAGTTGTAGGTGAGATCATCTAAGGGAATCAAGTGCGTAGAGTCCTACAGGGATTCAGAGACGTAAGAAGCGCAACTTTACCTTGATCAATGTGAGATTGGTTAGGGCTCACCTACATTCCAAACAGGGTTAACTTGGAGTAGGTTAGTGTCATGATGGCTTAATACAGTGTGGTGTTCAAATCGGACTAGGTCCCGGGTTTTTCTGCATTTTCGTTTTCCTCGTTAACAAAACATCTGGTGTATGTGTTATTTCTTTTCCGTATTATATTTTCTATATAATTGAAAACACAGGTTGTGCGTGAGTTCAATCAATTGTGAATCCAACCTTCGGTTGTTGATTAAATTGATTGATACTTGGATATTGGTTTTTGATACCATCCAAGTTATTTCTTAATTATATTCAATCGGGCTCGCAAATTCCTATTTGTTTGATTGCAGATTGAATTGAGAAATAGAGATATAACTCTTTGATATACTTTTCATAAGATTGAGTCTGACTGTCTAGTTGATTCTCTTAAAAGTATATTGGATTTAGTCCATACAGATTTCTAAGCAAAATATTGGGTGAGGTTGTTAGACCCCCTCCTTTTCAAGACTGAAGACGAATCATCCTAGATCGAAGAACACAATAAAAGAAAACTAAGTGAAATGATTGAGCAAGTGTTAGCTCAATAACAATCCAAAAAAGATAATGAAAAGGCTCTAATCTAATGTTAGTCCAAAAATTGTTAGTCATCCAAAATAAGGTATCAGGACTCGATCTATAGTAGTCGTGCTGCAACCCAAAGGAGAATTATTTTTAAGATAAAAGATGCATAACATGAGAATAAGATGTGAGCGTTATCAATAGTACGGACATGGAAGGAGAATATGATGTGTGCGCTATCAATAAGACAGACATAAATTTCAGAATCAGTCTACGATGAAGCATAAAGTAAAATATACAAAAAATAATGATGAAGTCACGTTTGGAGGAATGTATCTTCTCCATTTTAATTCTTTTTGAAAGTTACATGGGAAAATAATTAAAAAACGGGGGTCAACAAACACACCCAGTATTTCTCTTAGCAACCTGTATGGAAAAACTCCAAAATACTTTCGAGAGAATCAACTAGACAGTCAGACTCAATCTCAAGAAAAGTATATCCAAGAGTTGTATCTCTGTTTCATAATGTAATCAGCAAATTAAACAAATAGAAATCCGTGAGCCTGATTATTATGTGAAACAACTTGAAAGGTACCAAAGACCAATGTTCAAGTGTCAATCAATATAATCAACAACCAAAGGTTGGATTCTCTAATTGATTGAACTACACACAACTTGTGATATTTGTATTATATAACAAAATATAATGTGGAAAAGAAATAATACAAACACCAAAATTTTTGTTAATGAGGAAACCGAAAATACAGAAAAACCCCGGGACCTAGTCCAGATTTGAACACCACACTGTACTAAGCCGCTACAGACACTAGCCTACTACCAAGCTAACTTCGGACTGGAATGTAGTTGAGCCCTAACCAATCTCACATTGATCAAGGTACAGTTGTGTTCCTTACGCCTCTTAAACCACGCCGGATTCTGCGCACTTGATTCCCTTAGATGATCTCACCTACAACTAAGAGTTTCTACGACCCAAAGTCGAAGACTTGATAAACAAATCAGTCTCACACAGAAAAGTCTATTGATTAAATAAATCTGTCTCCCACAGATATACCTATGAGTTTTGTTTCGTCTTTTGATAAATCAAGGTGAATAGGAACCAATTGATAAACCGGACTTATATTAATATCCCGAGGAATAGCCTAGTAATATCAATTACCTCACAATAATCTTAATCGTATGGTAGCGAAACAAGATATTTTGGAATCACAAACGATGAGACAAAGATGTTTGTGACTACTTTTTATCTTGCCTATCGGAGAATAAATCTCGTGCAAATCTTAGAGAAGATAGTACTCAATATGATAGAACTTCAAGATCAGAACACGCAACTACAGAGAATTAGTTGGGTCTGGCTTCACAATCCCAATGAAGTCTTCAAGTCGTTAACCTACAGGGTTTTGGAAAAACCTAAGGTTAAAGGAGAATCGACTCTAGTCGCAACTAATATCACACATGAGGTGTTGGGATTAGGTTTCCCAGTTGCTAGAGTTCTCCCTTATATAGTCTTCAAATCAGGGTTTGGAATCAATGTTACCTTGGTAACAAAGCATTCAATATTCACCGTTAGATGAAAACCTGATTAG
Source organism: Papaver armeniacum (assembly GCA_023531295.1). NCBI lineage: Eukaryota > Viridiplantae > Streptophyta > Magnoliopsida > Ranunculales > Papaveraceae > Papaver > Papaver armeniacum. Next base: position 43,707 of record JAJJWW010011258.1, on the reverse strand, counting down.
ACTCAAGCTAATATCTTTCAACCATTTTTTTCTTCTGAATCACACCAATTTTATTAATTGAATTAAAGTATTACAATCACCAATGAAGAAGATAGAAAATAAAACATCAAAAAACTAAAATCCTAAAAGAGCAGGCCCAGCAACAAAACCTACTGAGCCTAATTTCAACTTTTCTCAGGTATGTCTTCTTGTTTTTTTAGCTGAATCTATAGTAATCAATGCCTGGCATTTAAATTCTAGCAAGAAGAGAAGGTATTCCCATATTAATCTGTCTTTCATCTGCACCGAGTTGGGCTCCTTTCTTTTCAACAACATCGGCAGAAAAATTAGTTTCCCTGTAACTTTGACAGTACCTAATAGACATCAATTTTCCAGCTGCTCTTTTCCATCTCATTTTGATGAACCAAGGAATATTGCCAGAAGCAAATTTAGCTATGACTATTTGAGATTCAGAATTGATAATTATGTGCTCTATTTCTCATTCAACAACTAACTCAGCAACACAAGTAACAACAAAAACTTCTGCAATGTAGTTTGTGGTGATTCATAAACCTCCAGTTAGAGTGCATATTACCTGACATAAATAATCTATGACAACCACTCCAAATCCTTCTAGGTCTGGATTTCCAAAGGAAGCCCCATCACAATAGAATAAGGTTGCACCAATACTGGGAGGTAGCCAATGACATAATTTGATCTCTTGAAATCTAATGCTCCTTGTACCAAGATTGAAGAAAGAAATGATGTCTTGATGGGCCCATTTGTTTGCTTTAATTCTCAAGCCTCCTTCATAAACTATCTTCATTATTCTACTTTTGAAGTGTTGTATATTTGGAGCTATATCATCAAAGTATTTTCTATTTTTTTGGAACCATAATTCTTTCACAATAGAACAACTGGCTGTAATCCACACTTCTTTAATCAAGGGGCTTTTAATTCTTGCACTTTTCCATATGTCTTCAAAAGAATTTGGACAGTTAAATTCAAAAATGGAACATATCCACATTCAGATTTCAGAACTGAAGCTACAGCTCCATAAAAGGTGATCCATGCTGTCTTGGTCCTTTCCACAGATGCAACACCTAGAAACAATTTCATATCCTTTTTTCACCATCATCAAGTCATCCACATATATTCCTTGTATTATCTTCCACACATTACTGGTAGTACTTGGATGAAGGAAGGAATTCCAAATTTTCTTAGGCCATTGCAGTTTTGTCTTCTTAATTCTTATTATTTCTACTGCTGAAGAAGTAGTAAACCTGCCTTTGAGATCACCAATCCAGACTAATTCATCATTACCACCTCATACATCTGGCAGATTCAAGGTTGATAAAAATTGTTTGATATCATTAGGAATTCTCCACTCATTTTCTACCAAAATGTCTGCAACCTTAAGGTGAATGTTATCTTTTACAAAAGCAGTGAAGCCCGGAGTTTCTATAAGGGGAGAGTCTCCAATCCAATGATCAAACCATAGATAAATTCTTTGTCCATCCCCAACACACCACCTGATATTTCCTTTTAAAGACTCCCAAGACCATTTTAACCCTGTCCAGATGGAAGACATATTCCAATTGGTACTCTATTGATTATTTCTATCTTTGAATTTAGCTTTAATAAAAAGAGCCCATTCATCATTGGAGTTAAGAATTTTCCACATCATTTTCATTAGTAGTGCTTTGTTAAGTACTTCTAATCTTTGAATGCCCAAACCTCCTTCACTGTACGGATAACAAACATTTTCCCAAGCTAAAGTGGTATATTTTCTTGTTTCACTGTCACCATCCCAAAGGAAGTTCCTTATTAATCTTTCACAAGTCTTTATGACGGATGATGGACACTTATAGATTGCCATGTTGTGAATGGGAATACTGCATAAAACTGACTTAACAAGAACTAACCTTTCTTGGAATGACAACAGTTTGCCCTTCCATGCTGCAAACTTCTTTTGTATTATTTCTACCGTTGGCCATATAGTAGAAGTTGTAACTCTGCCAGGATGTAAGATAACTCCCAGATATTTGTCTGGAAACTTACTTAGATCCATCTGCATCATTTGCTGAATTTGATTTCTCCTAACAGGTGAAGTACCTTCAATGAACAGTTTACTCTTTGCTGTGTTGATAAGTTGACCTAAAGCTTTTTGAAATGAATCTAATAAACTCAGAAGGGTTTGAATACTTTTTTTTACCACCATTGCAGAAGATAAACACATCATCTGCAAATAACATATGTGTGGGATTAATACATTTCCTAATGACCATAGGAGCAATATCTTTATTTTGCACCATTTGAGTTAAATTCCTACTCAAAACATCCTCCATCAAGACAAAAATTATTGGAGACAAGGGGTCTCCTTGTCTTAAACCCCTTTCAGCTGAAAAGAAACCTTGAGGTCCTCCATTGATCATCACATAAATCTTGGCTGACTGAAGAATAGTGTGTAACCACTCACACCAAGAATGAGAAAATCCATATTTACTTAGCACTTTCAACAAGAAATCCCAGTTGACTGAATCATATGCCTGAGAAATATCTAATTTAAGCCCCACATTTCCACTCTTCTTTTCTTTTACATCTCATTTACCAATTCAGATGCCAATAAAATCTGCTCTTGAATGCATTTGTCTTTGATATATGATACTTGTTGAGGAGAAATTAGTTTTGACATTAAAATGCTCATTCTTGTAGTGATGATTTTGGTAAAGATCTTGAAACTAACATTGCCCAGACCAATAGGTGTAAATTGGTTTGGAGATTTAGCACCTTCTATCTTAGGAATTAAAACTAAAAAGTTAGACTTAAGACCTTTAGGAATGAATTTTCTCCCCCAGCAAAATTGCACTGCTTTGACTACATCTTGATGTATAATCTGCCAGCAAGCCACCGCAAAAACATCCGTAGAATCCATCGAGTCCCTGAACTGTCGGGATCCGTGTTAGAAAAGTGTATCTTTAATTTCTTGCTCATCTTGGATTTTGTCCAGCATGCTTTGATCCTCAGGGGATATAACTGTTGGAATGACTTCAAGTAAAGAATCCACATCTTCATTTTGTTTAAATGCAAATTTCTTCTTATAATGATGAACCAGAACTCCAACAATTTTCTTTTGATCAGATATAACATCACCATTCTCAACAACAATTTCACTAATGCAATTTCTGGCTTGCCTTATTTTGAGATTAGTATGGAAGAAGTTGGTGTTGGCTGCTCCTTCTTTAACCCATCTAATTCTGCTTCAAAAGAGTGTTAAGTTGCACTTATCTGGAGTTATATTCATTTTGAGCTTCAACTAATTTTTTTAAAACTTCAGAATCAAAAGGATTATTGTCTGAATTGCTCATTGCATCTTGAACTTTTAATTCAATCTTCTTTAATTGCACATGGACATCACCAAACACCCTCCAATTCTAATCTTGAAGAATCTTTTTTAAATTTTTTTAACTTGCTTTGAAAGACAAATGCAGGATCACCACTGATATGTTCAGACCAGCTTTTCTCCACTTCATGTAGGAAATCTGAATGTGATAACCACATCTTTTAAGATTTTAAATGAGCGTTTACTGGTTTTGGAATATTAACACTTCCACCCATGAGAGGGGCATGATCTGAAGCAACTCTTAACCCAACTTTATAACCCCAATCAGGAAATTTTTGAAGCCATAGTTGATTAAACATAGCCCTATCAAGATTGCATAACATTCTTTTACTTCCTTGCTGACAGTTTGACCAAGAAAATTGAGTGCCTGTTTTTGGAGCTTGCAACAATCCACAATGATTCAAGCATTCATTAAAATCTGTCATTGATTTTCTATTTGGACTTTTACCACCAATTAATCTTCTCTTCTACTGAAGTTAGAGCATTAAAATCACCAATAATTAACCAAGGTTATTTCAAATCACTAATTATTTCCATTTCAGACCATAGAAATCTTCTTTGAATTAAACCAACATGAGCATGTACTCCAAAGATTAAGGTGCCTCCAACATCAACTGTAATCATTTGATTAGACATTGAAACAACTGTAGCATTATGTAAACATTTATTCCAAAATAACCAGATATTACCCTTTTCATTTGAAATTGAGTTGTGGATAACCATGCTTTGAAAATTGACTTCATTTAGATATGAGTAACCGTACCTAAACGTGTACACCTTGTTGTCTCAACAATAGTTAACCGAAGTTAGCCATATGAACACTTTCATATCAACCTTATTCATCTTAACCATAACTAGTTCAAATGACTCAAATGAAACTAGCTCTAGAGTTCTTCAATTGTTTATATTCTCATTGAAGTATACAAGACACAATTGAAGCAAAATCGATTTTGATTCACTCGAATCAATTCATGAACATTATAGCCACGGTATGCAAAAGATTGCATTCCTTATTATATAAATGTATTAGTTCATGAACAATCCGATTTTAGACATAACCTACTCTCAAGTATGCAAACGGGTAGTCGGACTAAGTTTGGGTTCTCCAGTATGCGAACATGTACGCATACCTTCCAAACTCAGTTGAATTTCCCGGAACTGAACTTACGCCAGTATGCATACGAGTATGCTTACTAAGTTCCCGGACTTTCACTAAACCAACCATTACGCATAAGTGTGTGCATACTATGGTTCCCGGACCTGGAATAACTTGCAACAATTACCATACATGTACGCATACTGTGCTATATCCAATCATAGTTATTTGTTCTAAACTCCCATTTTAATCATTGAAACATTCTCGGAAGACGGGAATAGTAGTCTCACACAAGCTATTAGCTTCAAAGCAATTTTCAAGAGATCGAATGATCAATACGAAAAATTCCGAGTCTACATCAAAAGATTGTCTCACACAAATCATGTAAGATGTTACAAGGCGATTCTAACATGATCTTTTAACTTTCGTCAAGAATATAAGATGAACTTGGTTAAAGCGAAAGCTTACCAACACATATTTCGAGAAATATGTAAGCGAGTTAAACTCAGCTCGGAATATCAAATATGTATAATCGAAGTCTATATAGCTATACGACTTTTGTCTCAAATAAGAGATAAAGTAGATAGATTTTTGAGTAATAGACGAGTTCAAGTCTCCACATAACTTTTGTTGATGAAGTTCCACAATCTCCCCTTAATATTTCTTCGTCTTCAATCGATGAATGCCGTGAAGTCTAATGCTCAACTATACTTTCTATCCTAATCTGAGACTTAGCTATAAGTGGACTAGAAATCAAGACTTATAGTTTTGGCAACTAAAATTGACAACAAGTATGAGATATCAACGCTTGCGAGTTCGACCGAGCAGTGCTCTTACAACTTATTATACTTTTTTTTTATCAATTCTATGCTTGTATTTGCTATATTTCTTGCATATTACCTTGTAGTGTTCTTATTTTCATATTTTTTTCTCTTACTTAGGTAGAATCATTCAAAAGGAGCGAAAAGAGTGTTGAAATGGACATATAAGTAAATGTAAACTAAGGACCAGGTGGAATTCGACCAACTCCATGAGTATCCAGATTTATGTTGTACATAATAAAGAAACAATGCAATGAAAAAAGAATGAGGTCATTCTGAGTTCATACGAGAAGGTTGTGGAGGGAAAATTGTAAGGATCTTTAAATGGATCTCTCCTGGGACCGGTCCTTACATATAAAAAGTTGTGAAAATACCTACTAAAGGTAGAATTATTTTTTTTGAAGTGACAGAAGCCCTAGTATTATGGGTATTTAAGGAGACTTCTAAGACTTCTTAAGACACGTTTTACCAAGGATAAGAAGAGGAGAAAAGGTAACAGGGAGTGAAAGCTAAGGTTTTGGATTTCTTCCATCATCGTATCTATTTCTATTTGATTACCTTATACGTAAATCATAGGTTTTACTAAACCCATGAGTAGCTAAACTCCTATTTGATTGAAGATGATTTCTAACTTCTAAAAATGAGTTGATTTAATATATGGATTTATTTTAATTTCTCCACATGATAATCGTTTGTTTCTACTATAATGCTTATTTATGGTTGAGTCAGTCTTTTTGATTATGTATTGAGAGAGAGAGAAATATTCTTTATAGCCGGCTTTGGCCAAGATAGAGAGATATTCTCCGATTTGTTATAATTACCAGGATGAGTCACGTGAAAAGGTATGAAATGCCTCCGAAATCGTTTGTAGAGTGTGAGAGTACATAATTGAGATTATGCTATCTCTATCTCTTTGTATCCGGTCACATATGTCATGTGGGGGCCGAATTTTTCATGTGGATCCGTTTATTGAGCACGAGGAGCTCAAGGGGGCTTATCCACGTCTTTGGATAGATATGCACAATTCATGCTTAATTTACTGCCATGAGTGTGTTCGGGACGTTTAGAAATAGACCTGAGCCCTATGTGAAGCTTGTACCCGAGTCTTATGTTTGTATAAAACTCTTCAAACGAGTTGGTTCGGCTCGTATTAGCATGAGGCCGACTGGGGCTTGGTGTATGCGATTGATTCTCTCCGTAGGCAAATGGGACATGTTTGAGCGAAAAGTGAGGCTTGCATGCCTGATAACGTCTCTGCGAGACCTTGGATGACTTGATTTGACCAGCCTATCTTGTAGAGATGTGCTAGGAGCCAACTGTGTCTGTATAGTGGGAATGATATGACTAGTGCATCTCAAGAGAATGTTCTAGGAGTGTTTCGAAAGACCCCAGAGGCAGAATAACAAGTGTTTCTCGCATGGATGTTCTAGAAATTATCTGGAAGCCTTAATAAGTCGAGTAGCCTAAAGTAGATGTGACCAGTGTATTTCACGATAGTGTACTAGGAATCAGTCTTTGATCTCAAATAGGGTCAAGTCGTGCTTTGAGAAACATGAATTTCTTCTCTCTGGGTCATAAGTCCGTCGTGGACGTTTTTACGCATCTAAAGAGCCTACGTGACCAACAATATCTTGTCAAGGATGTATGCTAGAAATCATGGCATCACAACCAGCTGCGTCTCATGAAGACATTCTGAATTCATGGATGTTCTGGGTCATAAGTCATCCATGGACGTTTTCACACTCTACAAAACTTACGCGACCAACAATTTCTCGTCGAGGATGTGCATTAGGAGTCACGGCATCACGACCAGTGATGTCACGCGCGGGGACTATATTAGAAATCGTGGTTGTGGGTGCCTTGAAAACCAAGGGTTGAGTCTCTTTCATGAGAGTTGAGTTTTGTCCTATAGGGATGAGCTTGTCTTTTGGCGATGAGGATTGAACTTATCTCCAGAGCTTTCTTTATGTCCAATTGACATTTTGGGTTTATCGAACCTTGAAGACAAATGCGACTCACACCTAGTTGCGGAATTATCATTTTTCCTTTGGTACTGAAATGATATTTTTTCCCGGCATCTAAATTTCACCATCTACAAGGCTTTAAAACACTATAGGTGCTTGTTGCAGCACTTCCTAGGTGTTTCATAATTATGTAGAATATAGACTCAGAACAGGTAAAATGCTTCCGGCATCCTGTATCTCATTCTCGAATCAATATAATGCTCCTAGATATATTGTATATTAGTATAAGCGACTTATTAATTGATTTTAGTGTTATATCCACCAATTGAGTTCCTAAAAAGTATTTTATTTTCACCAAAATATATCACTACTTCAGTTTGTAGCTTTCACAACAGAATTCTCTTGGTGAATATTCGCCATTCGGACATATGGGCCACCACCGGTTAGCCTCGAAAAAATGGCATGGATGTACACAACAATAATGCTCGGAGGAGCATAATATGATCTACATAGGACACCTAGGCATCACATGTGCATATTTAATTTCCAGAGACTCAAAAGCAAGAATCATCATGGAATAAGAACCACGATAGAGAGACAATGGCCAAAAGTTTTTTTCGAGACGGATTCTGAAAATCTACTTTCGCTTTATTATGTCGCCTATAACACCGTCTTGGTATCTGCTAGGAATGATAAATGAAATAAAATAGTGAATGAACTAGATTCGACATAACGCCATCCAACACAATTACGGGGAAGGAAACCAGGCAGCAAACGGTCAAGATAACCACGTACTGGACAAAAGCCATCACAAAATCTTATAACAAAACTATAGGACCTGGCAATCCCATTTTTATTACTTAGATTGTTTCAAACGACTCCATGAGTATGAGATACCCACGTGTAAACACCAACTCGCTTCTTTAATAAATTTATGTTTCAAAAAGAAAAAAGAGTATCGATGTTCAAAATATATATACCGACCATTGGATATCCTGGCGAGATTGGGGTATACTCAAACTAATTGGGGTATACCCAATAAGACAAAATAGGTTGATTTTACTTCAATACCCTTGAACTAATTAACTTAAAATTAAACCCTAAAATTAAAAATTAAAAAACTCATAATCTTCCTAATCTCTCTTCTCTAATCTCTCTCGCTCTTCCCCTTCATCTTCTTCCATTTCTTACATCAAACGAAAATCTTGAACTTTGATTTTCCAAAAAATCGTTGACTCTACCTAAAAAGAAGACTATAAATGATGTTTAAACTCAAACCCATCATTGTGTTGTTTGATTTGATTGTTATATTAGGTTAGAAATCGAAAATTATGATTTCGTGTTTTTGGCCTTAGCAAGGTCGTAACATGCATATCTTGCCGACTTTTCATAACGACCATGGCGCGATCAGTAAATTTTTTCAACAAAAGGAAGGGTATTTTTGAATACCTTGCCGGCCAAACAACAGCCTGGAAGGGTATTTCTAAAATACCTTGCCTACCAAAAAACAGCAGGAAGGGTATTTTTAAATACCTTGCCGGCTAATGTTTTTTCAACAATCGGCGGGTATTTTTGAAGACCTTGCTTGGGCTAATAAATTTTTCTCGTCGTCTCCTGTGTGTCAAAAAAAAAATAAAGTCGGCAAGGTCGACGAATGAAGATCATGCCCGCCAACTTGCCGAGCTTTTTATACTTTCGAATCGAAAGTGTTGATTTTGATCTAATTTTGAGTATGATTTCATACAACGACTTTGCAATCCCCTTTTAGAAGTGTTTGGGTCGTGTGCTTTCATTTCCGTTTGCAAAGATTTTCTCAAAACAAATTTTTTTCATAAAAAATCTTCCCAAATAAGTTCAATCAAAAACAAAATTTCAATTCATAAGTTTTAATCCACTCAATTAATCAATCTAAACTCAATTAATTAAGCTAATCAGATTTTTTTAGTGTTAACTAAACAAGGGTATATTAGCCATTTAGAAAAATATATTGCTAAGGGGTGGCTTCTTTTACTTCAAAATGACCCTATTTTGTCTTATTGGGTATACCCCAATTAGTTTGGGTATACCCCAATCTCGCCAGGTTGGATATCTTCTTCTGGGTTCATATTATTTTTTTTACTTTCTTACATTGAACATGATTTTTTTTTTCCCATCTTCATTATAAAGAGAGCTACCAAGAGCATCAACCATCATGGAGTTACAATGTATTACTGCAATGTTGGGAGCGGTAATGGATATGATAAAATACGATATTTACTATGTATGTTAAACTCGAATAATATATTTTTGCTGTGTATTTGATATAGTGGAAATTTCTGAGAAATCCAAATTTGATTCCTCTCTCTTCTGTAAACCCATCATTAAGATGGTATATATCTGAAGCCCGACGCATAAGATCCACCGTTAAAAGTAGTAATTCTAGATTACATTAGTTCTTTTACAAATTTAGATGGACTAAATTAACCTTTTTTAGTAACGTTTTATTGATGATTTTTTTTATGAATAATTATGATTATGATTGGGTCAATTGCGTTTTTTAAGGCCACATAATTGACTCCCTTATTTGTAGCTTAAAAAGAAAAACGTTTCCACGTTTAACTCCCTCTCAATGAAAACTTCATTCGCTATCTTTCTTCACTCTAATTAAGACCAAGAGCGTTTGTCAATAACTAAAATTGATAATCAACCAATGATCTGTCAATCCATGTCAACCCTTCACACGGTTAAACTACCTTCTTAACTTTTGGTGTAGATCCTTTTATTAGTAAATCCTTTTGTTAATAACAGTGATGATTTGAGTTGCCTCTTCTTTCACTTCATTACGAATCCACTTTTTTTTTACGAAGTAAGTTTATTAGATTTCTCGATCTTTATTGTTTGCCTTGGATATAAATTAGTGAAAATTGCATTTTTCAAGCGAAACTGAAATTTCCATGAATCATGCGCGAAGCTATTTTGGTGAAAATTGCAATTTTCCTTTTATTTAACCAAGTGAAAATCATAATTCTCATCACCTTTCCAAGGTGAAAGATTAAATTTTCACTTTATTCTTATGTGAAAATCCCAATTTTCTTTTACCATTAAGTGAAATATATAATTATTATCTTCCTTTCTCAAGTGAAATACACACTTTCACACCTAAATTGTAGGGTGATAATTAAATTTTTCCAAAATCTTAGGATGATAATCGAGTTCATTTTTAACAGGATTCATTTTGGCACGCGGTAATAATAACAAACAAAAAGAAAACAACCGTTTTTTTTGGTTATAATAACAAAAGAGAGTTAATTGGAGTTATGTTAGGGAAGTTTGAGTAATTTTGGGATTCCAATTTATCATCACCGTTTCAAAGACAAAATAGGTTTTTTTTGTTTAACAAACACCTACGGTTTCAAATTTTAGGAGTTATTTTAGGGATTCAGATTTATCAACGGTTTCAATTTTATAGGAGTTATTTTAGGGATTCTGATTTATCATAAACGTAATAAAAATAATTATTGATTTAATTTTTTAGTTGAGGAAAAGGTTATTCTTGTAATCACATCGTATTATAAACTAATTTTGGGTTCCATATATATGAAAACTTAATGATGGATTTTGAATATAAAAAAAAATGGAATTGGGCTAGAAATATTTTTCCCCATTTGATATATATCATTCGAGAGTTTAGCAATTACATGTAACACTCTGAGTTTAGCAATTACCACATTTAGCATGTGTAGTTTGAAATACAGTGCATTATTCAAAACACTATTTAATTAGGCCGACCGAGCGAAGCGAGGGAGGACTATATATATGGTGACTTTGTGTCAATGTGAAGCGTGACATTTTTTTCAATTACACAAAAAAGATTGAATTTTGGTCCGGACACCTGGAAAAGACTAAGATGTCCCTCTAAATCAAATTTTACCTTTTTTCCTTTAGACATTTTCGTAAATAAACCAAAGAGGAAGGGGAATAAGATATTAGACATTTTCGTAAATAAACCAAAAAGAAAGGGCACAACGTAAATGCATTTTTTATATATTTAAAAACCTCGTATATTTCAAACTACAAGTCGTATTTTTATAAATTTTATATATTTGGAAAACCCTTTAAATTAGCTACGCAATGAGCACAAACAATGATATCAAATTTTTGTTTTTCAATTTTTTTATTATTCTCCAAATTTTGTATCTTTTCTCTTTAAAAATTAGGCATAGCTTAAAATTAGACATATCTTAAAAAAAATTGAAAAAAACTACAAGAAAAATAAAATGATTGACTAAGTATAAAAAACAACTAATTTTAAAATGAAAAGCACAACATATGGTGTTGAATCACCACCAAATTATTTGCAAAGTAAAAATATACCATGGCCTACCATGTCGGAAAAATGATACTTTCGCGTCGTGTTTGGAAAAATTATACCTTCGTGCCGTCTCAGGAAAAATAATATTTTCACCCTACGGCGAAACTAAATTGTGAACACAAAATTTAGTTTTACGTCAATTTTTTCGGTCGGCCATCCCACAGTGGTAGCGGTCATCTAGTTATAAATTTTTATTGAAGGAAGATTAAATTGTCGGCGACAAAAAATATATATATATATGCTTGGTGGGGTTTAAAACTCTTCCTAGAGCTAGGAGGTGTTTCAAATATCGGTCACCGCCTACAATTTAGGATGAGTTATAAACTTCGCCTATACTCAATAATACCTTGTAGCATTCAATTCTATTGTGATTTCACATTTTATACGGTAAATACTAAAACATTTTGGATGCTGGAAAAATTCCATTTGGAAAAAAAGGAAAGTAAAAGTACAAATCGAGTGTGAAAGCAACCCAGACAGATAGCTTGATTACAAAAAGGGCCAGATATATACAGCGAAACTTGGCAGTAGGGGTTATTGGAATATCACAGAGTGTACGTACAAGGTGACTGTACACATAAAAAGAAGATCATGTGATTGTGCACGTGAAGTGAAAACCAGTCCACGATTAAGTTCTGGAGATTTACGTTACCTAGTCATAGAAATTTGAAATTATCTTCTAGGTTCGTTTTACTCTATAAATTAGAGTGCAAAATGTAATTGCAAAACTATCTCGGCATCAATCTATGTAGATTAATATAGTTTCACCCTACAAAATTTATGTGGACGTAGTCATTAGAGTCGAACAGCGTTAAAATCTCTCGTCACCATTTGATCATTAGAGTCGAACAACATTAAAATCTCTCGTCACGATTTGATCATTAGAGTCGAACAACATTAAAATCTCTCGTCACGATTTGATAAATGCTCTTTCGATACTCATAATTTATCACTGAACACCGAAAGTCTGATAGACGACTTAGACGTGCCCGACTAAAACTTGTGTAATGGAAAGTGACACGATCGACCTTATCAAAAATGTTGAATTTTAGAGCATTAGGTGAGTTTAATGTGTCCTGACCTGTATTATTAAAATACAAATATTGTGATCACACACTCTAACGAAAAATTGGACATTCAGAAAAGCATTAGTTAAAGAACAAAAAAAAAGAAAAACTTATCTGATCATTGTAAATCCATGATGGAAACACCGAAATCATCAACTCTAGGAAGTTCATTATTAGTACCCAGCGTTCAGGAATTAGCCAAACAAACTCTAGCAGAAATCCCACCTCGATACATACGCACCGATGGCGATGAGGACTGTTCAGGTATCGTCATTGACGCTTCTGTGATATGTCAAAACATTCCAGTAATCGATTTTCAGAATCTGCTATCCCCTGAACAATCAGTTGGTGATTTGGAGTTGGAGAAACTTCATTCTGCATGTAAACAGTGGGGTTTCTTTCAGGTGCATAGATATATTAACTTGTTGAACTATAGCTAGACGTTTTCCATATTTGAATTCTTCTGTTATTCTTTTTTGTTTGTTTGATTGATTCATTTTACGTGCATATTTCAGTTGGTAAACCATGGAGTGAGCAGTTCCTTGGTGGAAAAAGTGAAAGCAGAGGTTTATGATCTTTTCAAACTTCCAATGGAAGAAAAGAAGAGATACTGGCAACAAGAAGAAGAGGTTGAAGGATTCGGACAAGCCTTCGTTGTATCAGAAGAACAAAAACTTGATTGGGCAGATATATTTTTCATGACTACTCTTCCCCACAGTGCAAGAAAACCTCACCTATTCCCAAAGCTTCCTCAGCCTCTCAGGTAATCACTTTTTTTCCCTCTCTAGTTAGCAGTATCAGAATTAAGGTGGACTAGTTATTAATTCGCGACTAGGCTAAAGTCATAGCTAGAACAAGCGTAACTATGTGTGTTTACATGAGCAGAGATACTTTAGAATCGTATTCGTTCCAGTTAAAACTTCTAGCCATGAAGATCTTAGGACGGATGGCCAAAGCATTACAAATTGAGAGCAACTTCATGAGCGAGTTGTTTGAATATGGGATGCAAAATATGAGAATGAATTACTATCCACCTTGTCCTCAACCCGAGTGCGTCATCGGCCTCACATCGCATTCAGATAGTGTTGGTTTAACGATCCTCCTTCAGCTTAATGAAGTGGAAGGTTTGCAAATCAAAAAGGAAGATAAATGGGTTGCTGTTAAACCATTACCAAATGCTTTTATTATCAACATTGGAGACATTTTGGAGGTAAAATGTTCATCATTACTAGCTTTAAATTGTGTGGTTATACATCCCTGATACACACACGCCTTTAAATTTAATGGTTTATACTTAATTTTGCAGATAGTGACTAACGGGATCTATCCTAGCGTGGACCATCGAGCAACTATCAATTCTATGAAGGAGAGGCTATCTGTTGCAACGTTTTACAGCCCTAACCCAGAAGGAGAAATAAGGCCCGCAGATAATTTGATTACTTCCCAAACACCTGCCTTGTTCAGAAGTGTTGGGGTGACGGAATACTTCAAGGGTCTGTTTACCCAAAAGCTGGACGGGAAAAAGTACCTCGACGAAATGAGGATTCATCCACAACCACTGGAGAATAAATAATGTGTAGATAATGACCGTAGTGGGTGGTATTTTTAAATTCCAATTGAACGATGGTGATGATATATATTGTGTCTTATAAAAGTTGTGCATTCAATTAGAGACATGTATAAGTAGATGTTAGATCATCTGACTCCGCCCACTAAATTTAGATAGACAAATCATCTGTCATAAAATTTCCCCTGCAGAACTCTGTAATGCTATTAGAAATTGAAAAAAATAAAATAAAATAATATTGTGATCAACCCAATTCAGTCGGAATTCACTTTCATTAAGGACGGATAAACTTTAGATGCAGAGTTTCAAATATTCAATGACAGGACAAGTTAAAGATAAAAAACAATAAAGAGGATACATATTCAAAACGATGCAGTTGGATCCAAATAATTCTGGAACAACTGAATCCATTACATGTAATTGTAAATATGATACAGATATATATAGGAGACCGGACCATTGGCTTCATTCCCTACTTCAACTTCTACTTACTTATCAGTTCATAGACTCCATAAGTAACATAAGTTTTAACAGAACTCTTTCATTAAAAATGCTGGAACAATGCATCAGTCTTGTGGCAAGCATGATTCTCATCTTTGAACCTAGCAACGAGAAACAAAAGAAGTATAAGGTAAATGTGCAGAAAGCGCTCCAAATGAAATACAGTTCTAATGAATACTACTACTACCAATTCACCATTCAACAGAAAAAATTAGAAAATAGTCCATTAACTTCCTAATAATGGCATTATGCAAAGTTGGCATGAAAAACTAGATATGAAAATGCTCCAGCAGCAACATCTCCAGAGAAATGTAAAATGCTGCAGATTTGATACTCATTTATTACAAGAAAGATATGTTATAAAACCTCTCATCTACAAATAAGAGGCAAGTAATTAATATATCCATACATGGAAATCAAGGGAAGACCAAAATCATAAAAGAAGAATTAAGAAGGGATAGATGATACAAATACAGGAAACAAGTAGTTGTCATCTCATGAACTGGCAAAATTTTGTTTTATATAACCAAGTAATTGCTTTACTAAAAGAATCAGCAAAACTATTTGACTACTAAAGAGAATGAAGTTGTTAGCTGTACACACTAAGTGGAGATCTACTTAGTGTCATCAAGCCAAAAGGCATATTTGGTTTTAAGCAGTGGAGATCCACTCCAGCATACTAAAGAGGAGTCATCACTGCTGCTGCCTATAACAACCTCAGATATCAGGATAGATTCCCTGAACCAGATGCCAGGTGCGAAAAACAATAACTGCACGTGATAAGGAATAGTCTGCTTCAAGCAGATCAACAACACATATTTGAATGATTGACGTAACACATGGAGTATATCATTCTTATAATCACGTTTGTTAACTCAGTTTTGGTAAATATAATTAAGTACTATCCATACAATATTCTCTTTTTGCAAAAAATGAAGAAATATTGTTGGGAATAAGCAAATTGATTGTTTATATTCAATAGTGCCTTGCACATCTGAAGCATAAAAACATGATGGCTCTGTTAGGTCGCTTGTCTGCTCAACTTCTCCAATAGATGTGAATTCCTAAGGATCACCAGATAACCAACATGCTAAAAACAATGAAACAGAACAGACGTGTAGCTGTTTTATGTTCAGTGTGGCAATAAGTTTAGATGTGATATGTTTAACTTAAATGGTGTATGAAATATGTTTGATGCATCACTCAGCTCTACAATAAGATTCACTAACTCAGGATCGGCACACAAATTGTTCATTGCTAATCCAAGGTCAAATAATCCAAATCATCTGACCTGGATTCTAACTTATCGCCTATATATCCTAGGAAAGGGACAAGTTAATCATAAAAGACAGGACACGTGCGGACCGATCTTAAGAAACCAAAAGGTTACTTTAAGAAACGGTAGCTTTACAAACATTACTTTTACAAAACAGATTATACTAATTTTCTTCCTTCTTGGTTCACTTCATCTCGTTTCCACCTTCCTTCTATAATAAAGTATGGCTCAAAGATGAACTGTCCTACATGCAAGAATCAACAGGTCTAAATAGAGATTCCGTGAGATGAAAACAGGCCGCATCATCTTCAGTTACTCAGTATTTCTGCCTCTCTCTCTCTGTATTCTAAAATTTCAACATCTCAATAAGTGAAATCTTAGTCACCGGAGCGATAGCTGGGCCAGGAACGAGATCGGAATTAGAAGCATCCATGGAAAGAAAAAGAAGAGAATAAGAGACAGAAAATTTCTTTTGGTGAATGAAGTATTGAAGAGTCTATGGGTTATGTAGATTCTAGTTAGATGTCCTTAGAACTTCTATATCGGAACCAAAAAGATTAGATTTCTTCAGAACTTCTAGAGTGATACACAGAAGTCAAATTCTTTTTTCTAATAACAAAAAACATGAAAATTGTGTGGGTATTAAACTTGGATACTGAGTGGGTATCAAGTTTAACGCTCCTTCCATGTTTGGAGCGTGAATCTCCCTTGTTAGGAGCACGCTCCCAACACGACTTTTACCGAGGAGTGCAAATGCGCGGATCTCAGGGAAATTCGTGATCACCTTTCACGAATCTGGTGACCAAGGGTGAAATCAGACTGATGCCTAATCAATCAAGATGAGGCCCCCACCTGATTGGAGTTCCGATGAACACTCCAAATGATTCATTGATCAGTTAAAGCAACTTGGAAATGTCTGCTCTTCCAAATTTGATCAGACCTCATATACAATGCCTGGCCGCCGGTCCTTATAACGAACAACTAACAATCTCTTGCCCAAGTTTGGAGAGAAGTAATTTGTTCATCTGATGTCTCATACTCTCCTTGATGAGTATCAAGCACAGTTGGAAATAGCTGAGGCTTATTAGCTGGATAGGTAAAATGGGGAAAAAAAATCAATCAGAGGAAGACTAAATGAAGGAGGGTGAGATGACTCTAGGTGTCACATCTTCTGCTTAATCATTGATCAAGGGAGAGAATAGGAGACAGAGGCAATTTCACCACCTTCAACGCCCCATTTGTCTTTTGTCCATCAACACAAGGTTGTTTTTTACTTAAAGAACAGAAAAAGGGAGATTGTTTAAGACCTTAGTTCTTTGTTACCTAAAGACTAACGGCTTCTCAAGAAGAATTATAAAGGCGAACGGATAAAATGTCGGGATTGAAGATTGTGGTGTTTTACATAAGGCAAGTCATCCACACTTATAAAGAGACCACTGAAACTGCACGAAGCTGCAACTTTTGGATTTATTTTGAGGTAGTGCATTTTGGCAGTACAGATATATAACATGCAAAAACGAACTATATGACCTATTGACAATTAACTCTGATATAGTTAGACCTCAAGAAACTATATCTACTTGGTTAATCTCCCCAGACATCCGCATGCATACAGAGACAATAGACAATTTGAATAAGGCCAGAATTCTCCTAGAAAATTTAACATGCATAATGAAAGCAAGTGACTGCAATTCTCAAGAAATGTAGCATGATAATGGTCAGGTTGTTCTAGACTTGAACATCAAATCAACTTTTACGGATCTAAAGCTGACAAATGCAACTTGTAATAAAAGCTGAAGTATCTCAAACATAAATCTTGCTCCAGATTTCCTCGTATCTGAGATCTTATACCATTGTTACACAAATCTACAAGTTGAGATTGAGACTAACTAAAAATGCCCTTTTCAACATTTCTATTTTTCAACCTGCATTACGATTTTGTGTATACAAAAAAATCAATAAACCTTATAGTCATAAACCCCACTTTTGTTACCAACCCTTTACTTGAAATAAACCACATTTAATCAGTTTTAACTTGTAAGAAAAATCGAAATCAAAAAATTAAGTTATTTTAAAGTACCCATCTAAGAAATCATAGTAGCTACTTTTTTTTATTTTGATGGAAGAAATTAGATACTGAGATATCAAACACTGAATACCCAAATCAAAGAAGAATGCAGTCAAATAAACAACATCGGAATGGTGTTAACAATGAGGGATTGTTACCTTGATGAGAATATGCATCTGTTTAGGCGGTGATCTTGTTCCATGATGAAAGCAGCAATGCAGAGTCGATGATTCTCACTTGGAGAAGCCCTTCAAAACAAAATTCCCCAAACCCTAGTTTTGTAGAAAGAGAAGAAAGAGAGATTTAGTTTTCAGATTTGTGTCTAGTGAGAATCTCTATACGAGAGAGTTTGTCTGTGGGTTTTTTTTTTTTTTTTTTTTTTGTTTGTTTTTGAGAGAAGAAGACAGAGAGAGAATGGCACGAAAATCGAAGAGAGAATGGGGAAAAGAGTTTTTTTCTAGTCCGACGTGGATAATAAATTTATATACCCGCCCTTTTCTTTTTCAAACGGCGGAATGGAAAACAGTGGTCAGTATATGTTGGATATCGTGTTTCATCGACAGCACAGCAGGGAACGGCATGGTTGGATTCTTGGGAAGAATCACAAGCAACGAATTCTTTAATTCCACACTTTATTAGCTTGAAAGTAACATCTGTTGCGTGAAAATGTCTTCTTTTCGCAAAAATGATAATACCTATGCCTATTTTTTAAAAGATTAAAACTTTTCAAGGCTTGTTCGATGGAATTTTGAAGAAAAAAAGCTCGGGAATTTTACATGCAATGAAGAACTTACAAAGGGAAAATCATTTTTCCCAAGATAAAAAAGTTATGACAATTGTTATCTTATATACTGGTATATGGTATAGAGGTTAAGGAGGGGTTAATGACTTACTTTTTGTTTTGGGAATATAATTTGCATTGGAGTTATGATTTCGTTGGGATAATAATTCATTTGAATGTGGGAACCTAATAATTCCGGTATTACCCTTAAGTATAAATCTTAACTATAAAAAATAATCAAATACTAGTTAGTTTTTAACTACAAAAAATAATCAATCTTAACTATACAGTCCCACACCTGTTTATGAGAATGTGAGAAACAAACTTTTTTTTTTTTTAATGATGGAAACAGGGGTTTTAAAAATCACGCATTTTTAGGGGCGACCCCAAAAGAATTAGGGGCAACACTAAAAGACAAAAAAGGTCACCCAAACGTAAATTTAAGCTACCCCTTATCTTGGATTTTTCGAAATGGCCAATATGTCCTTATATAATCGGGAGCCTACGCCATAATCGGTAGGTTAAAGGTGAATCGGTAGGTTAAATTGAAACTATACCTCCGATTATTGTGTAGATACTTGGCTAATAATCCCTTTTATAATCGGTAGTTTATCCAACTTGTAAGACTACTGATTATAAGGAGCCCCATATTCAAACTCGGCCAAATTCCATAGGTTTTGAGGGGTGCAGAGCCAACCATAACCACTTGGCTTGAGCTGTGGATGTAGCCATAATCGGAAGATAAATAGATTACACAACCTTCCGATTATAGGTTGCCCCAAAATGAGTTTTTTCTAAAATCCTTCATGTAATGAATTTTGAAATCTACCATAATCGGTAGGATTGATTACTTATAACCTTCCGATTATAGGTTGCCCCAAAATGAGTTTTTTCTAAAATCCTTCATGTAATGAATTTTGAAGTCTACCATAATCGGTAGGATTGATTACTTATATATAACCTTCCGATTATAGGTTGCCCCAAAATGAGTTTTTTCTAAAATCCTTCATGTAATGAATTTTGAAATCTACCATAATCGGTAGGATTGATTACTTATAACCTTCCGATTATAGGTTGCCCCAAAATGAGTTTTTTCTAAAATCCTTCACGTAATGAATTTTGGAATCTACCATAATCGGTAGGGTATATAATTATGTAACCCACCGATTATAACGAGCCCCAGATCCAACCTTTGCCATATTCCATAGGTTTTGAGTGTACACGACCCGACCATAACCACTTGGTTCGTGTTTTGGATGCGGCGTTGATCGGGAGTTAAATATATTACCAAACCATCCGATTATGGGTTGCCCCAAAATGAGTTTTTTCTAAAATCTTTCATGTAAGGGAATTTTAAATATATGCCCAAAATGAGTTAAATACATCTGATTGATTGGTCATTAACAATAATCCTCAAAATTAACAAATTTATGATAAGGAATCTCAAGGGCCATGAACTTCTGATATTAGTGAAACTAGGGTCCTAGAAATCAGATATAGGATTTCAAACGTTTAGTGTACTTGTGACCATAATATCTTGTTTGTATTTTAGGATTTTAAACGTTTATATATAATATCTTCCGAAGAAGAAGAACAAAAGAAAATTCAGAGAAATTTGTTTGGATTGTTTATGAAATATCGAAAATTCAGTTTTAATTTTTTTAGTTTTTTTAATTACAGCAATAGATTTCTCGCTCCGCCAGGTCGTTGCCACGTCAGAAAACGCTTCAACACCGTTACTCACCGATCATGTAAAGAGATTGCAATTTGGGGATATTCTCACAAATTGGAGGATACTCACGGTTATATGGGCTGGATTTTAACTAAGGGAGCACTTTTAATTTGGTATTCCATCTGATCTAATCACATCAGACTTATCTTCTCCATTCTTCCTTTTTCAATCACCACCATCAACTCTAGACAAAATTATGAAATATGAAATGCAAAAAGGAAACGTATATTATAGCCAAAATTGTTAACATATAGGTATAATTTGTTTTGTCAGGTCAAAAAAAAAAGAAAAAAGAAGGTCTAACTCTCTTTCCTCTTTCATGCGATAAGAGAGTCGTCCAAACCCTAGTTGCCTCCGACTCAGATTTGCTCCCATGGGGGTAAATCTGAGCCGATCTCTTCCAAAAATCTCTCATCTTGTTTCTCCAGGTCAAGTCTTTTATTGATTTAGTTGTTTTTCATTATTATTAGATTCCAAGATCTAGGATTCCTATTTTCTTCTTCTCTTTACTGATTTCTTTTCTTAGGGTTAGATTCTTCTTCCCCTTCTTTTGATTTGAGTAATAGTTTTAGCTTTTAATTCGTTTGTAGTTTGGGTATTGGGTTTTGATTTTAGGAATTTTGGTTGGATTTTGCTCATGCTCTATAATTTTGTTGAAGTTCATCATGAACAACACCACTGGTAAGAGAAGCAAAACACCAGCGGCAGCAGCAATAAGTTCTCCAAGTTCTCCAAAGACACTAGCAGCAACCACAACACAAAAGACACCAGCAACAACCAGTTTCATAAGACTGATTCGGATGAAGACCCAGACCGATTCCGACCGATTCCGCTCCTTGATGACCGATTTAGGTTATTTGTGTTACTGTTACTTTCAAATAATTCTTAGCAAATGGTTGAATCTATGGATTCTTTTACACCTTTGTTATAAGATTGACACCGTTATAGAAAAACCCTTGAGAAATGGTTGGGTCTTTTGATCCTAACAACTTTACTAGATGTGGAATTGTTATATGGTGTGGATGTACTACTTTTTATTCATACCAAGCCATTTAAACTTGTTATTGTTCTTAGAAATCTGCAGGAAATTGTTAGGACTCTTCATCGAAGTATGGCTTGTAACTATGTAGTTAAATGGCTTGAATGTGTTTGACCTCTTTGTGAGACTTTTAAGATTGTTAAGATTGTCGTAATCCCCTTGTCAGTCCTGTAATCAACCCCGATCTTGAATCGGTGGAGTATTTTCAATGTACTTGAGGCTTGCCTCTTTTTCGAAAAAAAAAAGGTCATCAACAAACAAATATAATCAATTAATTAGTGATTAATAAGATCATAAATTCTCAAATATAAATATAAATATAAATATAAATAAATATATATATATATATATATATATATTCTGTTGGTGCCAAAACAAAGACACTTTATCTACTTCGGTAATTTTGATACAATGACATCATCAAATTAACTAAATAGACAGCATCAAATTTGGGTTGTATTTGCTTATTCGAATTAGGTTTGGTTCAAAAAATTAACCATAAATATATTTGAATCCCATGTTCTGTATTCTTCTCGTATTCTAGTACCTGTCCAGATATCATAGTTATAAAAAGGTATGAGGTTTGTGTCCATGATAGCCAGGGCTATCAAACGGACATCATTTAATGGGGACCCTGATCCGAAGGTCGGGAAGCTCTGGATGGAGTAGTCATTGGATGGCTGGGAAATTATGGGTAATATTAAGTGACCGCGTATGGGTGAAAAATAAAAGATTCTTTATCAAACATTGAAAGTTACGAAGGAAGAACAAACTGATTATATGTTCATCTGGATCCATAAACCTAGCTAGCCATTGACATCACCGAGAAGATTCATTCGGAGCTGAAATTAATCGATCAATCTCCAGAAAGAGAGATTTGTTATCGATATGGAATCAGGATGGGGAATCACAGGACAACCAAGACCGTTCGTCCATTCCTGTACGTTTCCTCATATTAATGTTTTCGATTCTCCTCTAAAAAATTTGTTGTCTTTGATTTTTTTCTTCTTCGTCGATTATTTCTCTGATGTAGTTCCCTTTGTGGATTTTTTTTTTCTTCATATTTTTATTCATAGCCAATGTAAAATAATCGGATTGATGCAGCGAAACGATTATGTATTAAAATTTATTAGTTTTTTTTTTGTCGTTGTTTGGAAATTGATTGATAAGGTCAAGCATATCTTCTTCTTCCTTCTTCTTCATATTACCAAGCATTTTATCAAGCAACAATCAATGGAAAATCTTCCAGTTTTCCACTTCACCGTGATACTCTTATCTTCTTACGATCTTTAGGGTTTTTCTTTATCCCTCTAGGTTTGATTAGAGTTTTTAATTGATTGATGCTGAGAAAGGTTGTGAGATGCTGAGAAAAGAGATTCTTTTTATAATATTGTAAGTACTTTGTATCTTAAGTTGACCTATGGAGAACCCAGAGCAGAGATACAACATCTGCTTAGTGTCTGCATTCTTTTATGCAAATTTTTTTTGGGGATTTTTTTTCTAAGTTACCGATATTTCAGGGTTCAGCAAGACAAAACTGAAGGTACTACTCTCAAGGTTTTCTTCTTTGTGATCTTCTCCTCCCTTCTTAGTTCCATCATAGTTCTTGAAAACCAGTGAAGCTACGCAGATTTTTTGGCTAAAGAATTGGATTTGAAGACAGTTTGTTGACATTGCAGGTATTATTATTTTTCTTGGATGTTTAAACTTACTATTAATGGTTTTTCACGTTTTATTTCTAAGAGATGTTCCCTGTAATTGTTATTTTTATATTATATTCGTGGATTACATCAATCTTCTTCTATATTTATTTTTATTAGAGTTAAGTGAAATTATTATTTTCGTATAAAACCGATTAGGTTTTAGTTTGGAATGAATTAATGGCAAAATTATCTTCTTCATCATCCTATTTAAAATCTTCCAGTTTCTCACTTTATAACTCTTCTCTTCTTCTAGCTTACTCACAACATAGAAATCGTTGATAAGATTGTTTAAAAATTGTTTAAACCCTTCATCGTCCTCCATGTTTTAGGAAGTTGGAGCATCTATCTCAATTTCATCAAAATTTTACGTCCTGAAGTGGTTTGTATCTCAATTTTTGTCGGCGTTTTCTTGATAAGTTTTGATTTGGGTTTTGTTCAGGGTTTGATTAGAGTTTTTGATTGATTGGAAGAAAGTAAGATGATGAGGAAAGGTTTTTTCTTTCCGTTCCAATGTAAGTGATCTGTATCTTTAATTGACCAATGGAGAACCTTGCCCAGAGTGACATAGAGATTCGGCGGTTTTTGAGAATGATTTTGTTAATGGATGATTCATACACTGTATAAAATTTTGATATTGATTATGTTTGTATTCCCTGATCTACCTTCAAAACAAATATGTTTGTTTTCTTAGCTGCATTTTTTCCTTATAACATATGTCCAATATTTTTAAAGTTCGAATTATTAAACTCATTCAAAATTATTTCAATTAATTTGGATTATGGATTATTTTATGCGAATAGTATAGCTGAATCGATGGGTGCGATGGGATTTAGTAGACGTCCATTATCATTAATATGGGTTTATGCGGAAAAAGTTAAAGGGAGACAGTGTGTGGGTCAGTGATGATTGAATAACTTAGGCATTGTGCATATGAGTTCATTATTCAAAGAGGATTAATTCCTTTGTTTGAGTTCTTTTTTCATGAATTTCTGATAAATGGGTTATGTGGTATTCTTCTAGGAAGCGAGATGGATGATGTATATTGTGGAATTTGTTTAGAGCTTTGGTAATCTGAAGGTGAGGACCCCAAGTCGGGTATATTCTTCTTCGTATTTTTTGCACTTTTTGTTATATTTTCAATTATTAGGGTTACACAGTTAATGAATTGAATGTTAATCTTGCAAATGAAGGTATTGAATTAGTGAATTGAACGTTGATCTGGGTTAGTTTATTTTTCTCCCTCTAGAAACTATAGTTAGATAAGTTTCGTTAATCTTTCTATTGGTATGAACCCATAGTTATGTGAAGTGTAGTTTATGGAATCCATTCATCATGAGTTTATAACATTTAAAAAATTTAAACGGCATGATTGTTGTTTTTCTAGAAACTATAAGAACTATTACTACTGCTAGGTACATAATCAATGGTCGACATGCATATTGTGATAATACTAATGATGTATCGCCAACCCTTTGTAGCGGCTTATGTTTTGATAAAAGTATTATTTTGTTTTCACTATGTAGTGTTGATTTCTTTCTCTGAAAGTTACTTTGTCTGCGTGCTTCACAGGTATAGATCTTTAAACCAAACAAAGACTTATGGATGCTCTCGGACTTGAGTGCAGACTAAAAGAGATAAACTTTTTGTATATTCAGGTACCCCTCCAAAAACCTATTAAAGATTGAGGGGCAATGTTATGGGTCTCTTTGTTCACTTACATATCTCTTCTAGCATCATTTGCCACTTAATTCACTTGATCGGTATATACATTAAGTCACTTGGTTAAATCAATATATGCACTGTAGTAGGGCAGAAGTTGGAAGTTTATATTATTGTGCATGTAACAGAAATAGTAATCAAGAAGCTAAAGAATCATGCAGCTGCTTGGATTCTCCAAGAAGAAACAGAGAAAGAGTTGTTTTTTTTATTTTTTGAAGCAACAGAGCAAGAGTTGAATCTCTCTTTCCCATCCCACCTTCTAAAGGTGGCTTCAATAGCTGGCACATAAAAAGTTCATAATTATGCACTGTAATATGGCAGAAGTTAGAAGTTCATATTATTGTGCATGTAATGGAAATAGTAATCAAGAAGCTAAAGAATCATGCAGCTGCTTGGATTCTCCAAGAAGAAACAAAAAAATAGTTGTTTTTTTTGTTTTTTGAAGCAACAGAGCAAGAGTTGAATCTCTCTTTCCCATCCCACCTTCTAAAGGTGACTTCAATAGCTAGCACATAATTATGCATGGTGAGTTTTTAATTTGGTCCTATTACCTTTTCCTTATCATGTTATCCTGTTTTGAATTGTTGAATGACAGCGTGTTCAAGAAGTGAAGCAATGAGATACATCCATATTAGTGGTGTATTATTACTTTAATTTTAGAAAAATTGAAATCTAAGGTTTTATAGATTTGGTTTTATTTGATTTGTATCTCTTTGTCCCCTTCTTTAATTAATCTCAATCTGCGTAGATACACGTAGCCAAGTAGTTGCCAAGATTTTCCGTTAATTCATAGAAAATTATACAATCTCAGTCTCATTTTTGCGTTTATTTACTTTTGCCTTGGATTTTCCTTGAGCATGATAGCGTACATATCTGCAGGTGAGATTACTTATGTTTTTTTAGCATATTATAAATCTTTCTCATCAATTCATTCATTGTCAGGTTCCTAACAAAAAGAAAAACTTGGGTCGGAGGACAAAGGAAATTATTTTTGTCACTAAAACATTGACAGGAACAGGGGTAAATTAGTAAGTAAATATAAAAGAGTGATTAGTTTATTGTGTAGTTTGAAATTTTTTTAGCATGAATCTCTTATTGGTTAAGGATCTGATTTGGCTGATATTCAAAAATTTAGTGTTAAATGATCGATATGCAGTTGGAAATTTCATAGTGGGTAAACTTCTACAGATCCATGTCTTCCCAGAATAATGTTTCCTCTCATTCGCCAATCATCTACGATTGAGGGGTCCCTCAATGGGGTTTATCTAACTTTCAAGAGCTCTACCCTTTACTTTGTCAAAGGTGAAAGGATGTTCATGATTTGTTTCTAAAGATACTGCGTGCCTGCAATTAGTAAGTTGGAGGTAAGTTTGCTCTTTGCTAACCGTTTATCCTTTGAATGATATGCGCATTAGGAAATGATACTTACCGTCTTAGCTCAAATGGCAGAGCACATGGTTATCAACCATGTTGTTGTGGGTTCGACTCCTACAGATGGCACTTTTATTTAAGTTTGCTAAATCTTACATACATTTTATGGATATTTGATTTACAATATCCATAGAGAAGAATAATTCGCATCGTGATCAACATCTATATTGAGTCTTATTTTTATGAATTTAATTTTCTTAAAGAAATTGCGGAGTTGCAAATTGTAGGTAAGCGACGGCATATCTTATTTCTTTCGTTTTTTTTTTCTCTTCTCTATAATCTATCTACATCATCTATAATCTTTTCTGATTCATATCTATCTATGAAACTTTTTCCTTTCAAAATTCATGAGTTATTTTTCGCAATAAGGAACAAATTTGTGCTAGATTTAGATCTCACCGATCGTAGGGTGATGGCTACAAAACCTCTAAGAAGTTCTGAGCAACAATTGATTCTTAGTTATATTAGCTAAGGTGTATTTTTTCCATTTCGTCTCTATTATTTCTTAGGATATATAATTTGTTCTGCATTTCTAATTGGTAGATCCAAGGAATATTCTCTTTTTTTCCTTCTATGGGTAGATTGATTGATACGAAGCTAAGTAAAATCATGGTCATCAATCCACCTAATTACGTGATGTTACTCTTGAATGGTTCTGATCACTTTATTATTCAATCAATCAACCCAAATATACAAACGGTATTTAGAATGGCTAAAAATTTCTTAGCCGGAATTCAATTATTTCGTTTAATATCTGTGATGTCTATTGGCCATTAATTCTATGGATTTGTTGCTACGAGGAATAAGTATTTGCCAGATGTTAGGTCTCAGTGATCTATAAGAATATGTGATTTTTTTTTTTAATAATTTTACCCTGCTGATATAGACTGTATTTGAGATTTTGATGCAAGAACAAACATTGAACGATGTAGTGTTAGTTAGGTTTATGCTTTAGTGCTTGGATATCAAATGACACAACCTTTTACATAAAATGGCTGCATGGACCATGGAGTTTGGTATGATAAAATCGGTTTGGCTTAGAAACATTTAAAAACGAAACAAGGTTATGATCACGGTATGGCGTGGTAGTTGTAGTATTTGTCATGTCCAATTACTTGCATGTTAAATTCAATTTTGGGAAATGGTCAAGTAACTCAGATGAACCGTTTTCACTTTGGTGAGTGGGGAGAAGGCGGTTCTATAAGTTACAAACCGATTGCATCGAGGATTCGTAGAAAATCTTTTTTCAAGAGATCGACAATATATTCGGGAGAGCGGGAGTAGCTCCTTTGCAATTCATTGGGTTGAGTGGGATAATTGTGGTACCGCTTTGCACTGTTAGTAGCATTTTTGCTGTCAGACTGTAATGGAATATGTTCATTGACTTTTCTGAAGTCACATCTGTATATCAGGGTAATTTTTCATTCCACTGCTCCCCATCCCATTCACTATAGGGTAATTGTTTTTGCGTATTGTCGGCATGTCGTAGACCCCTCTTGCGTTGGCTCAAATTTTAGCGTTGGATTTCACCCTGAGCATTGGTAGGTGTTGTAATACTATTATGTATAGGTAGTAGATGTTTAAAAGGTTGGTAACCAAGGTAGCACTGAAACGGAGTGGAGGATCCAGCATATTCATCGAATGTTTGTAGATTTAATTCTCACAAGAATTTATGTTTCTCATGAGTTTTTTTTGGGAGATGATTTTGTTCTATAGTGTAAAGACGGCTTTATATATACTCATCGCTGCTGATGTTCTTGGTAATTCTTTCACTTAGATGAACTACTTTTCTCGGCCTTGCAATAATACGTGGTTGTCTTTTCTCTACAAGAGACAAAAGAAGAGGTCCTCCACTTGCTAATTATTTGTTGCTTAGCTTCCATTTCTCTAATGGTGTTCTATATTCGTTAGAAGATCTTATTTTTTGGAAACTTGTTATATTGAATTTTTGAATTGGTCGGTGACCTTATACGAACCTGTCTTCTCTTTGTTGAGTAGCATATTTCTTATAAGCGAAGAGATGGGGTTCTCTAAATTACCGTCGATTCGTCAATTGAGGAGATACTCAAAAGAATAGGGAGTAACTCCTGTATATAACCTGCTTGCCTCGAATGGAATAATCATCTTGCAATTTAATTTGAGCAATTGGTTGGTAACTGATTATAGGCGAGGAGAAAATGGTTCCAATAATGTTGGAGCCAATTGCATCGTTTGTTTACTGTATTTGCTGACATGTCATATAACGAATGCACACCTTAGTGGTTGGATTTCGACTTGGGTATTGAATTATCTTGCAATACTATTTTGCGCAGGAAGGTGATGTGAAGGTTGGTCAAGACAATTGTTCATTATAATAAATTAATCAATCAAAAGCTTATGCGAATTGTTTCTGAAATTCGCAAACTGATCTAGGGGATGTTGAGCTTGCCTGCAAATTTATATAAGAAGGAAAATCAATTAAGATCATGAGCCAATGCTAGATTCATGTAAATCCATGTCTCCAAGCCCATTTCTGGACGATTAATGCGTATGAGAATTACACTTTAATTTCAAGTTACGGGAAAATGCATACTCACCGGATTGAAAATCTCATCGTTCTGAGAGATTTTAATTTTTGTAAACCTTGATTTGACATTGAGGAAAAGTGAATTCTTACAATTTTTCAATCATGTTGTCTAAGGAACCTTGCACCTATAAAAGGTCACTTTTTTTTTTTGAAAGAGAATAGAAAGTCTCTTCAATTGCATGTACTCTAACCTTTGGAAATGCCAAAGAGATTGTATTTATCTTAACGCATCATCTTGGGAGATGAATATCAACCTAATTAACAAGACGTCAATTTCTGTCGGTCAGACGTTTTCTATGACCAACAATTGGCGTAGATACATGCAATTGTGTATTTTGCTACGTGCAACCTTATGTAGAAGGTGAACTATCGAGGCGTGCATTTGTGAGAAGGCCTGGGCGTTCACATGATCCATACAGTCCAAGCCTGGCATCTATCAAAAATTTGTGTACGAGGAGAGGGACCCTTCCGGAATGCGTACACTATCCTGGACAAAATGATTATCTTGGAATAGAGCACATGGGACGGAATCAGAATACTTTGTACCTATCTTGAAATCTATGGAATCCCTTGCCTAGGCTAATATAAAGGGCGTGCAAAATTCAACATTCGGGGATGACATGTCATCCAAATTTAGCGGCTACCCCAACCCTTACGGGATCCAAGGTTCAAGGAAAAAAATGCGGAACGACATAGCGTCCATGCCTAATCATTTGGCATCCCATTGTTGATTCCATATCACACCCAACATAACCGATGGACTTTGTTTGATTCAATGGGAAAATGCCACGCTTTCCCCCTTCAATCTTGAATGTTGAATGCGCACCCACTACACCAAATTCTGGGATTAGTAACAGAACCAAGCCGTTACTAAAACGGGTTGTAACGGCTCTTGCCTGTTGCAAAAGTGGGTGTTACATTTTTTTTTGTAACGGCTTTGTGGCGTTCACAATTTCTCGTTATGTGGCTCACCATGCCGCGAGCCGTTACAATTTGCCACGTGGTAACGGCCTCCTGGCGTTACGATTTTTTTGTAACAACGCTGTCGTAGCGTTGACGGCCGTTCACGAAATTTTTTCGTAATGTTAAAAATTACCGCCGATCAACTTGACCTGGTCAATCGCGACCAATTTTGACCCAGTCCAATCTTGGCCGTGATTCGATCGTTTTCGAAATACGTCGAATTCAAAAATAATTCCTGCAAAATTTTTGATTGAATTCAACCAAATTCGATCACACATTCAACAACAATAATTACTTACTCTTTGACAAGAAAGACTTGAGAGAATTCCTATGTTTTGAGGGAATATAATGGATGATTACAATATCATTTTAGTACTTAAAGAGCATATAAGATAATACTAACAAATGCGAATCGACAAAAGCAGGTCCTTAAGTTGCTAACCTATTTCTAAGTTTTCTCATGTCGCAGACTAACATGCACAGAAACATAACTCACATAACAACCTTCTCATGCCGCAGATTGCTGAGATTTGAAGCAAAATTTGGTGAAGCGAATGGAATCCAAAGCGACAGAAGGCTGCGTATCTTCAATCCATGGCCACTGCTCTTGCAGAGCTCTCTCTTCAAGAAGAAGCAAACTACCCAAATTACTTCATCTGTGGACACAAAACATTGTTAACAACGGTTTTAATAGAGATATTGTTGAACAAGAAAATTTGGCAAATGCAACGACATAAACCAAATTCGAACATTAGAGATAGCATATAACAATTACATATAGGACAATACGAAAGAGATAAAAAACCACACATTCCTTACTTTTCAAGTTTGTATATAAACATTGGCGATTCATGGATAACTATTCTTAATATGGTGACTGATCGATCGGGGAAAGAAATTGCAAGCCGGATCTTTACGTTACAGCTAAGTATGCAAATTAATGGGTCCTAACTAAGTGACTTTGGATGCAATTTTTAATGCCATACATACTAACAAAGTGGGAAGACAAAGCCAAAGTAAGATAGGGATATAGGTGTTATGATATGCTTTTGGTTTCTTAAGGGATGTATATACGTATATCCATTACCAGTTGAGCAGTTAAACATGCAGATAATAATAATTTTGAACGCAAAAGCGTACCAGTGCTTACCATCTTCCTTTCATTAGCTCTATACACTTGTGAGCATCCTTTGTATCTTTGAATCTCACCGAAACAAATCCCCGAGGATGGTTCTCGACACACCAAGCAAAAAGTAACATGTAAATTTTCTAGTCCAACAATCAACATCGTTTTCGAGCAAGAAAGATGCTCAATCCGGACTTCGACCAATAGTATTCGCTTTCAATAGTATTTATACAGTCTGTCTTCTATGGTTGCAGTTTTTGTATTAAATTTTAAATCATCTCCATCGATATATTTCAAATAGGAAAACTAGGAAAAACATCATTAGGATTCTCAACTTAACTAGCTCTATTGGACCAAGTTTCACACATTCCTCCTCAACATCTGACTTCAACTTGGTCTTTAAAACACAAATGTCGTCTAGAGAACACTTTACATCAGAAAAGTAAACCAATGGACGGAAAGAAATAACAAAGTAAAGATCTTAACTCAAAGTGGTACTTGTAGAAGAATGAATCTGGATCCATGTAAATTGGTTGATGCCACCCATTGAAGCTACCGCTACCTCCACGGTTTCATGATTTCCCAAACTCAATCTCAACCTAGACTGACGGGTCATGAAAATTATCCCATTTAGAATAAAGATACGGGGATATTTATCTTTTCTTTATTTGAAACGAGATAGGTATGCGGATCGGGTATTGAAGTAAACATGTATATACAAATCCCTAACGGCTACTTAGACGAGGAATAACAAGAGGCTCGCGAAAATATATGATGATGTGCAAACAAGCAATGCAAGAAAAACAAAATCATGAAGAATAAATAACCACATCACCTCTTTTAGTCCTGAAAGGCTCTCTTCTGACTTGTAACTCTTCATGTTTTGCAATAATGATCTCTTGACATTTGCTGATTTCCATCTTTGCTTTAGCTTGTAAATTTGACAATGCAATGCGCAATATAGCATAAACACAACCTTAGCTCTAAGCTCGATGCGATTTGCAAACTACGGTGACAAAGTATGGCTTGTGCACAGGTCCAAGCTAGAGATTTAATCATTCGGTTACGTATCCATTACCATTCCTATGAAGAAACAACTCATGTACGAAGGCACATAAGCCAATTGGATCACATTGGGATTTAGTACCACTTAGATGGTTGGCGCGGTGTATCACTACACACTCTATCCTGTTTACAGATCATAAAGGTTTAAGTGTTCAAGTGGTGCTAGAATCCTGGAAAAGAATGATCCTTTCCTTGACAACAAACTAGCCACTCCACTCAGCAAAATCATAATGAGTTAGAGGTATTCATTTAGGTCACTTGTATTCACAAGAATCATTCTTATCACATAAATGCAGGGTAATACATTTGGCATTACGAATTGACACATGGCAACATGGAGAAAGTATTACCTTTTCCAAGGCTTCTTCAGCGGCCTTTATCTTGGCGATTGAAATATCACCCTCATTCCTGTGCAAGAAAAAGAGCTTATCATCTATATTTTCTTGCAAACATGTCCACATACTTCTTGCTTATTTCAGTTAAATACAAAACAAAATATCGTAGGGTTGGTCCAACTATAATGCACTACAAAAAAAAGAGCTTCTTGAAGACAAGACTTTCACAATCAAGTTACATAATGCCATTTTACAATATCTCGAGGATATATATATATATATAAGCAGCATTTTACAGCTCATTGAGAAGTGATATTGTTGATGGAAGAGAAACTTACCCACGATGGTCTTCTCCTCCTGAGTTAGGTAACTGAAACTGGATAAAGGGATAATAAGTTATCATCAGGTTATAGTTCAAGCATCAAAGTAACAAAAGAACTCAAGCAACATTGTTATGATTTAACAAAATTAAGCTGATCATTCGTTGAAAGTATTAAACTAAAGAACTTGAATAAAAGGTTGTTATGAGTTTGTCAAAATCCTTCAACACTTCCTTGAATTTGGAATTATGTGCCGACTCAAGCTTTAGATATTACGCCTATAGAACAAGACCCAAACGAGTCTAAGGTCATGCGGGGAAAGCACTTGAGGTAAAATAGCAAAGGTTAAAAAAAAACTAAAAAGTTCTAACAATTTAATGAGGAGAACAATTATATATTATCTCACGACAAAGTTGGGTAATTTAGTCCCATCGTAAGCTGCAATTTCATCAGCGAAAATGTTGTCGGCTTGTCCCTAAATTGAACAAAGCACAACAATCATTAGTTAAGTCATATAATTAGTTTGCAGATTTGCGAGTTTAACTTTTCCATGTGTTCTAGTGATTAACAAATTATTCATGAAGTCTGAATTTTTCATACACATACACAAGTCGATGTAATGATACATTAATAAGAGATGAACAAACACTAAACACAATATTAACAAATATAATTCGACAATGTAAATATGCTATCACCTTATTTGTTAATATCCCGAAAAATCAATGGATTTAGTTTAAGGTTTTCACCGGATAGAAGAGTAGGGTACTCTTGCAACGAGGATATCGCCAGGAGAAATCTTGTGGCTCTAAATGCTCCCGAATCTATAAGCTTTGCGCTCAGAATGTATAAATAAGAAAATCATCAACCCACATCTAGATAAGCTTAGGGTATAAATAGGAGTGACAATTGGATTATGAGAAAGAACAGTGGTTACACATAAACTAGCGTCATCCATATGCCGAGATGATACAAGGGTAGAGGCATGTGGTTGTAGTTTCATCAGAAAATATTAGAATTCTGCTTTTTTTCTTATCAAAATAAGATAAAGTAATATCACAATTGATTATTTTCAGAGCAGCCAAAATCAGATAGCAATAACATACTCGGGGTTTTCAAATCGGTATATTCTTCCCAAGATGTTGATTCCCTTCGTGGATCCTTACTTCTTTCTCGCTTTACTCCCATTAACAAAACTTTAAGTAACCCGAGAAAAGGTCCAAAAAGACGAATGTATTAGTGCATACCTTTTCTTCCAGTTTTTCTCGATGAATAAGGCAAATCGGTTCACCTTCTCCTAGTATTGTACATTATCATGCCTGTAATAGTATGAGTCAAGCCAAGCAAATGATACGAAACTAAGATAATCAAATGCAAAGTGAGCACACCTTCATGAGGAGAAAGGCCAATCGGTTACGGTTCGTCCATCCACAACATATATGCTTTATTTGACTCTCCTTTAACCAATTTGCATTCCACTAGATACTTAGTCAAGCAACATTAAGGTTATAAAAGGATCCATCCATTATAATAAGAAACAATCATAATTACTTGATCATTAGCATTATTGCATAAGAACTTATATTAACAAGCACATGGTGAAAGTTTAATATTGTTCTTTGTAACATCTTCAGAATTGAGCTCCGGAAGAGTTAGAAGAGGTTGGTGAAGGATTATCTCGACGCTCTATAAGGGGGTGAATGCTCATATTCACCAAGGATTAAGTGGTAGCTAGATAGGCAATATGATGACCCATATCATCTATGCTCTCACTTGGATCATACATGTAGGTCCTTTAAAGCTCGCATCGAATCTTTCACCGCCCTTCTTTCTACAATTGGCTCCTCTTGATTACTCACGATCGCTGTAGTTTTACACAAATATAATTACACTTTCTTACTACTCAAAATATAAATATAGCAAGGGCAAGAAAGGATCGATCCCACGAGAGAGGTCTAGGTTGTCAAATTGTTATGGTTTCCTATAAAAACACCTAAGAATTTACGATTGTGTAAATAAAAATAAACAAAAAGCAAATAAAGTACGCAAATCAAGGATGTGAAATATTGGATAAAGGTTTCATCTTCAATTGCAAACAAGTTTATGAATGTATGAATAGAATTCGTATTTAATCTCGCTATATCATCAAAAGCCATAGAATACCTTATTGCAAGAATACTCCGTAAATTTCCAAAGTTATCGACACACACATTAGGGTCAGCGTATGTGAATTCTACCTAAAGAATAACCTAACGCCTTGCGCTAATCAAGTTCAATTCCTAGGAGCATTAAGTTTCAGAAATAGGCTAATCAATGCAATTGAAATACATTGCGCAAAACAATTCGAACAAAGGTCAATTTCTACATATGATTACGAGGATGTATCACTACAACCTAGAATCATATCATGCTACTCGTATTCAAGGTTATCGCTCGATGAAAACCTAAAATAGCTATAGATATGGATGTGGGTTCAATCAATTCTAGACTCGACTAAACAAACATTCAATCATATTGCAATCCATCAATCATGCAATTATTATAACCCGTAGAAAGTGAACGATAATATTGAGAGAAAACTAATTCATAAAAATCATAACTTGGTTGCAAAATCCAACTACATCTTCAACCAATAATAAAAACTTAGTTACTTGTGTTTTGGAAATCATCATAGAAAGCAAAGAAGAAAACTATCATGTGAAACCCTAGACAACAAGTAGAAGTCTCCCTAATGGAGATATATCTAGGTTTAGAGAAAAAGTTCTATTTATATGCTTCTCCCAAAAGGATACCCAAAAGTAGGTCAAGTCTTCTCCAAACCCGTCTCAAATTCGTCCACCAAGCCCATGTGTGAGAAATATGTCTCTGGAATTTTTGGTCCAAAAACTGGTCGCCGGATTGCTGACGTCATCGCCGGAATCCGGTTGTCGGCGCCGAATCCGTCGGCCGGGAAAATTTGTCTCGGCTACTTGAATCATCGGAAATGTCACCAACAAGTATGTACTTCCAGCAACTCATCTCCCCTTCTCTCGCATTCCAAACATTCACAAAAATCATCCAAACCAATTCTTTATCTCTTTGAAACGCCCAAAAGCGTGATGCGTAGCTCATATGTCCCGTGTCGATTCTTGCATCCGGCTCATACCCCCTCGCGATTCAAGCGAAATGTTGCGATCGACACTCTCGGTTCCAAAATCCGACACCCGGAACTAGTACCACCGTGCGCCAATTCCGCCTCCGTTTCGCACAATTTCTGCTGACTTCAAAATCCATTAGTTCTCCCTGTGTAATTCTTCATCGCTTTTTGTTGCTATCAATTTCCGCTGCCGTTTTGACCCTAAGCTGCTTCTCTTCCTCGGCTCATTGCCACAATCAATCCCATTAGCTTCACAACCAATGTCTAACTCGCCATTGTAACACGCCTCGCTTTCACCTGTTGAGCAACAACACTTCCTCCGCTCTTCCTTTTCACCACAATGCATCACGCTCCATCTCCAATTTCGATTTACTAGCATTTCGGACCTTGACGATATTCTTCATATTCTCAATTCGCACCTCGCAAATCTACTCGCCTTCGTTCATGTCACAATGCAATGTGTGGCAAATCGAATTCCTCTTTGATCCACCGCAAAACATCGCATTTGAGCTACACCTTTCGGTTCTTCAAAATCCCCGCTGCGCTTAACGCAATTCGGCTCAAAACGTTTCTTTGCTGTCCAATTCCAAATCAGAGTTTCAAATTCAATTTATCTCAAAATCTAATCTTGCTCAAAATCCCATAATCCTTGCCATCTCTCGCTCTAAGCTCAACCCACCGTAATCCCAATCCTTGCCCGATGCAGGCATAAACCTAATTTGAACTCCTAATCTTGAGCCGCCTCTGCAACATCAACACCACTGCAACACACAGCTTCCCATCTTCATCTTCTCAGCTACTTGGCACTAGCTTGCATCTGTTCCCAGCTGCAACATACCACCTGCAAATTGTTACACCTTTTCTTATTCCATTTCCATTGTAGCCACAACTGCGATGCAGTACTCGATTACCCAACCGAAGAAACCTCCTTTTCTCGCATCTTTTCACTCGTTGCTTCTTGAATCGCTCGCGCCGTTCACCTTGATTACTAGCGGCAACAACTCAATTCTAGTTGCTCGTAACACAGGCTTGACCTCCTCTGTTCTTCCACATTGTAACTCCACCAAACTACGATCCAAGCCACCTAGACTCTGTCCAAATTCAAACCCGGTACTCTTGCCATTCATCCGGGTTCGGTCGAGGCTCTTCATCTCGACTTGCGGCTTCATCGTCAATCACCATCGAGCAGCACCACACGGCTCCATTAACCCTCGAGTGCAATGCTCCGGCCACCCTTTGCCATTACCACAAGCACACTCGTTTTGCTCTCCGGACCCACGCCACGATACCACATCTCCCTGTAGCTTCAATACCAGTACCAGAACCCATAGAATGCTCGGAGGAAGTAAGGTTGGTTGCGGTGGAATTTCGATTGTAGAAAATACTCATCCCGGCCTTTACTCAAGCAGTTTGTGTACATTTTGCTGGTAATACATAACTCATTCTTGTTGATTCTTTAAAGCATTCCATCTCCTTCCCTGTAAACATTCAACACAAGACCCATCATTCATAACTCAAATACTGGTTTCAGTTTCCACATTCGTCTCTCAAATAACTGGCAGACAACATGTTCTTCCATGTCTCTCTAGCCAAGTACAGCACAATTCCCTTCGTAATCTCGTTCTCAAGGCTGTTATAACATGAATCAGAGCAAACCCATTCTTCAACTCGCTTTCACTGTCAACCCTCTATCAATCATAGCTGTAAATCCCCTTTTGTTCTTCTCCATTTCTCAGTTAGAACCCAAACCTCTCGTCACTGCAATTCGAACTACAGCTCCTTGTTTCCATTGATCTCGAACCTTTTTAACACCTTTGAATCCCTCTGAATCCATGGTCTAGCCGCCGAGAGTTTGTTGCAGCGGCAGAGAGCATAGTAACGTCTACTACTAAAACAAGAAAAGAGAAACTCGTTTCCTCTGTTCGACCAACTTCCGGGGTTACAAGGATAGGAAGTGATAAAGGCACCAAAGATATAATCTCACGCCACCACTAGTGACACCCCTTAGAGTTTGACTTCCCCTTATCCTTGGCCGAGCTCCCATTAGTATTAGCCGATGACATGACCGGTTTACCATTCCGAGTTCTTCTTTTGCCCATAACTTCTTCATACGAGCTCCGAATGACTCCGTTCTTTCGCCATTGTCTTCATCTTCTCGTCCTATACACAATGAAAAGTAGAAATATTGTATTTGAACGAGTTCCAATTGGTCTTTTTGCTCCAAATGACTCCATTGCACCTAATAAACTCAAAAGCACACATAAGATACATAATTTACAAGAAAACTCGCAAAGAAAGCATAAATACTAGATATTAAATACGGTGTATTCTACACCTATCACCTGCCATGTAACCTAAAACACATGAAAATAATTACTGAACTAAGAATAATAATCCCATCACAGTAACAAGATTCACTGTATAATCAATTCTATCAAAGCCTCATTAGCTAAAACTCACAGATTAAAATAGACGAGTAAAAATCAAAAATTTGGAGTAATTCTGAGTTCAAACCTGGATTCTCCATAATATGACCATCAATACAAATCCGAACATGAACCAATTCCTTAAAACTTCCTTGTTTTTCAACATCCAAAATAGCCCTCTGAAATTCAAAAAAAAAAAAAACGGACCAAACCTAAAATACGAAAAAAATTGATCAAACAAACACTAAACGATACGCATTAGGAGTCGGGGTTTTGGAACCGAGCTTGACAAGCGACTTTGTCAAATTTTTGGTAACAAATTATTCAGATGTGAGTGAAGAAGGTAAGATAGCTTGACATCGTAATCAATTAGATCTTCAGAACTGTATGTAAGAGAAAATCTTAATAGATGAATTCCATATTCAATTTTCTACGAATCAATTATCAAATAAAAAAAAAAAAAAACCCTAATTAAAGCTTTAGGTTACCTTTTCCGCCGAATCAATCCACCACTCAATCGTAATCATTACTAACAACTATTCTTCGCTCAATCCCTTTCTCTCGATCACTAAACCTTCATATTGCCTCTCAAATCACATAGAAGAAAAAGAAGAGAAAACAAAAACGAGATGAGAATGAAAACCGATCTATTCTAGGTTAAAGAACACGAGATATCTATAAGAAGAAATCAAGAAAGAAGAGGAAATAGAATTGAAGGATGTTCTCTGATTTGTGTTTGGGTAAAGAGATTGAGGGAGAGCAACAGAGAGGCGGAAAGATAGAAAGATAGAGATGTGTTTGCGAAGAGAATAAAAACTAGGGATCTATGGTTGTGTTGTATCTCGAAAAAATATGAAGGGTATAGATATTAGTGTAGGAATACACGGTGTAGATGGAGGATTTGAAAGTGTGGGCCCAAAACTCGGGTGTTACGACCCTAGTGTAACCAAGCGTGTGGCCTGGCACGCGTAAAAAAAATTGTAACGGCTCGCCCTTGTTACGATTTTTGGAAAATTAACGTGACTAATGCCTTACAAAAGTTTCGTAACGGCCATTTGTAACGGAAATTTTGTAACGGCCAGTAAGCCGTTACGAATTTCTGTTACGAATCCCAGAATTTGGTGTAGTGACCACACTTAGGAATATGCACTTTTTAATTATTTTGTAGAAGAAGTTGAACATTGAACGTAGAGCAAGATATTGTTCTCCATTATTGTACCTTACCAACCAAAATTTCCAACATGGGTAGAACACGCTACACCAAAAAATCGAATGACACGTGTTGGTATAAAAGTCTGTTTTTAAAAACAAAATAGGTCCAAAAGCATATGGATATGCGCATAAAGGAGATGTTAATAAGCTTCTACGCTACAATTATGTTGAGTTTGGTGCTCCAATTCAAGTTAGTGTGAAATTACTTTCTAACAAATAATCGTGATCTTTCTAAAGAAAATCTAAAGTTCTCGTGCTTTATTTTAGTCGCAAGTTATGATTTATTTCTTCAATCGATTACTAACCATATAGATTTAATGTATCTCTTCTTAATAAAGTTATGTGCTACTATTTTAATATAAATAAATACTTAATTATTGTTGATAGACCAATAGTAGTAACTCTGATCTGCATATTTTTTGGTTCAAAAATACACCTCTACGTTATTTCTTGATAAATTGATTTAGTTTCTAAGAATTCCTACACCCATAGAGGCGGAATTTTTAGCCATATCTTAATTTGACATGGAATTTACTTATAGTTTTATTAGTATCTACTATCTATTTTCTATTTTGAAGTTGATGCAAGGATTGTTATTTAGTCAATTGTTAATCCTACTATTAGGATAAGTCTTATGGTTCTCCAAGTTCACCGCGTTCAAGTTATGTTTCAAAGTCTAAACTCAAGTTGTGGATCAAGCAAAATCTTGAATGCAAGTTGAATCAAGATTTATGTATTCAACAATTTGGGGCGGACACATTGCGTTATTTACGACCAAAGAAATATGAACCATCATATCCACAAATCCGTCGGCGGTTTAACGGTTCCATTCTTTGTTATAAATTATTGTTGCGGATGCCCAAACAATTAGGTGCATTGTGCTTGAATCAAGCAAAACCATTAAACTTGCTCCCAATTCAAATCGGCGTGTATTTTTGAACTTGGAAAACCATAAGACTTAGCCTTGGGAACATAAAATAGTTATTAGAAGATTTTAGCTTTTTGAAAGTCAAGTTTTATCAATAAAGATGGCAATCAAGCAACATATGCTATCGAGAGTTTTTTTGGTTTCCCTACCTAAATAAAATATTTTTTATCCCAAGGATAAAATCATTATAAATAAGGAAACGCGATCTATTAACAAAAGGGTTTGAAAAAATCGTTTAACAAAACATCATAAATCAGATGTTCTTTATTTGACCCGCTAATATTTCGAGGACATGGAATACAATTTTTGTTTTAGGATGCGTTTGGGTTAATCACTTACGATGGGGGAAGGATAATACAACGAAAAATGTTGATTAAATCATGAATATGTATGTATATGTTGGATCAAACTTGCTACATATTGAAATCTTGGGATCTTGAAATAACTTATTGAACTCGGTAGGATCGAACATTAAACGGTGGTGAAAATGTTTGTCAAGCCTCAATCAAGTTTAAGGTTAGAAAAAGCGTTTTAAAAGAAAAAAATCAATGAGTTTGATCAATGGTGAAGAATGATAGCATAATTAGTCTTTCATTGTTTTATTTAGAAGGACATCGGGATGGCGGCTAAAGGTATGTCGGTGGTGCTTAGTCGACTGTTCTTTTGAACTTCATTTGTAGATACCTTAGCTCCACTCACCAAACTTTGTTGAAGGATACTATGATAGGAAGACAACTTTCCACGGAAAATAAGAAATTTAATCAACGAGGCAAGCTTTAGAGGTAATGTAATTTATATTCGATTTTGTTTATATTTCTCAAAGTGATACGCTAGCAAACACAAATCAAAACTTATTCACGTGCCATGTCATCAAATATATTAACCACTAGATACAAATTATCCAAATGGGTAATCATGTTTGTCAAAAGCTTTTGTCGGTCGATCCGGGTTGAAAACTTAATTTCAAGTATGGAATAACCTATTATTGAAAATATAAAGTTAAGCTGAGATGTTATCTATTCTTTGGATTAATAAAACCTATTAAATAACTAGGTAATTTCACAAATCCTATGTATAGAGGTGAATTTCTCCTTATAAACATCATCTCATTCGCTACCACCTTGAAAAGTATCTTCTATATAGTTTGGAGTTTTATATTATGTGTATTTACTAAATAAACAGTTTATCTAAACATTAAATGATAATAGGCTTAGCAATGCAAACATATATCCAATCGTCACACGTAAAATAATATGCATGGTGATTTCGTTTATATTAAATATGATTGTTGCAAAAAACAAGTCCCAAAAATTTGAGTAATTATGAAATTTGTACTAGGGAAAAACCTAACATGATTTAATGAATCTTATTTACTAAGGCAATATTACCTCCGTATAAGAAAATTTTTACACAGTGTTAATTTTATGAATAAAAATAAACCTTTAACATCATTTATTTTTACGAAATATCTTTGATCTTCATCATCTACATAACAAATTACATGATAACAACTAATTTTAACATTCAAATTTACAGTGTGTTTAAAATGTCAATTTATTTTAACCATAAATAAATAGTTTAGTTAACCATGTACGTCCTGAATATTTTTTTTTCACAATTTTTTTTTTGAACCTTTATATAAAAAAGCTGACCCAATTCTTTTTCAAATATTAAAGTATGTATGTATAGGGATTGCATAAAACGAAACTCTTTATTTAAGCAAAACAATATATACTAAAGGTTAACCAAAGGTATATGATCATATGTTTTGGGACGAAGTTGGATATGCAAGTTATCGTCAACATATGATGGAAAAGACATAATAATTTGTAATTGTTGTAAGTGAAACGATACAGGTATTGTTCCTTCCAACCCAATCATGTCTTGAATATTTGATGCGAATGTTGTTCCTTTTGTTGTCACATGTTGATGACTATTACAAATCCAATAATACTTACGACGTGTCAAGCATTAACGCAAGAGCTGAACTATGTTTAAAAGAAAGATGGATGAGGGGATCTTGATCTTTGTTATATGACAAGTGTCAAAAGTTGTCAAGAAAATCAAGTATTAATTACAAGATGTACCAAGTTTCAAGAGTTAGCTCATTTAATAAGTAATTGTATTGTGGATAATACACATGGGACATAGTTGTTGTTTAGAATCCAACATTGCTCGGTTTATTAGAAAATATCTCGTTTGAATTGGGCATTTTATGGTTGTGACAATCCCCTTCATGTTCTAATTTGTTAGATAAAAACATTTAGCTAGCCCATATATGTCATAGTATACTTGATCGCTATTGATTTTCCACTAATCGATGGATGATTTTCAGATTTAATCAATATCATCATATAGTTATCGAAGAGTCAACAAATGAAAAACAATTAGTGTTACCATCCAATTACTCAGAGAAATTCGAATAAAAGGCACCAATAATATTTTTAAAGAAAACATCAATAGTGACCGATAAAACAAATCGACTTTATCAAATTGAATACCTTGATAACATGCATAGTAGTGATATTAAATTGTTTCACGGGAAGGTTTCCAAGCCAAAATCATGCATTTGAATATCGAAACTACATGACGCATAACACTAATTAGAAGATGATGTACCAGAGTATTAAGAATAATGTCATTAACAAATAATTATCATCGATGAATATACCCATGGGATATAATGAACCTCGAATATCTTTTTGAATTTGTTGGGATATATTTGTTGAAGACCTTGTTGATTATTACGCTATAGTTTGTGATTAATTAGTTGACATAATGGAAGATACACAATTGTTTTTCGCCTTCAATATAAATAGACAAACTTTTCAAATGATATTTAATGAATTATAACAAATTATTAGAATGAAATCGATCTTAAGCTGGTACCATACGGAGTCAATTATAAATGTACCAAGTGTAAAAGAATTATTATTTTTATTATGCGGTTGACATCTTTGTAATTCTCATTTTATCGAGATAATAACAATATAAAAGTTATTTAGTTCGAAAGATAAGAGGTGTAAACTACTCCTAAATGAAAAGGTAACAATCGAGATCGGGATAAATGGCCAGAGATTTACGTTTTGTTCTTTAAAAACATGGTTGTTGTGTATGCCTAAAATATATAAA